>CATIWK010193942.1:0-12175 GCA_949634005.1 Mallotus japonicus
AAGATAAAAAGGATATTTCCGTAATTAAACGACCCATTCCCAAAACCCTAAACCGGTTGACAGTACGCCGGGTGGAAGCAAACTACAGGCAGTAGCCGGTACAGAGTGCCCCGTGGACATACAAAATGATAATTTGCGCAAAAGAAAGCCCGTTACGTGTTCCGTAACCGTAGCCTCCCTATAAATATTCTATCTTTCTCCACTCTTCTTTTTCGTCCTCATCCATTTCTCTCTTTCTTCTTCTTTAGCAGATAGAGACGCCATTAAAACACCAAATTTTTATTTGATCCATTGATCTAGGGTTTTATTTTTAATTTTCATTTTAGATTGATTTTTTTTTATTTTTTTCTCTGTATCATTTCGGTTTCGAATCGGGAGGAGCCGTTTTGGCGAGATCCGATTGCTTCTTTTGCCTTGGCTCGAGATCCGGGCCAAGCACTGAAGTGTCGGATTCGGATTTTTATCTTTGAATTGAATCCTCGGCAACTAGTATTACAGGTTCGCTTTTGCTTTTCTGTTCTTGTGTTTTAGTGGCGGCGTGTTTGTTTGGTTTCTGAGAAAAGGAGGGAAAGTGAACCTTTTAAATCTTACGTTTTCACATTGTGTTTTTTGTTATATGTATGATTCTTATACTCATTTATTTCATCCAGGTTAGGTTTATCGAGAGTTTATAAAACTGGGAAAAAAAGGCTTCAAAAATGGCGACAAGTGAGGCATTTTTAACGGAAGAGCAGAGGGAGATGTTGAAAATAGCTAGTCAAAATGTGGAGGTTTTGTCATCGTCACCAAAGAATCTTTCATCTTCACCGAAACCTCTGTCATTTTTGCTTGCTGAGCATCCATTTAAAGTTCCTGGTGCTGGTAAAGCTCCAAGTGCTGGGATTGCTGTCAGGCATGTGCGTCGGTCTCACTCTGGAAAATTTATTCGTGTGAAGAAGGGTATGTATGTTTGCTACTTTATGTTCATATACGAGCTACATAGGGGGAATTTTAAGATATGCAATGACGGTGATATGCCTACGTATTATGTCTACTGATATGATTAATTGCTTATATTGATCTATTCAGTTATTCTTCTGCATTTATGTCAATGAATTTTATTGTATTGAACTGTACTGTAGGAAAGTCATGAATAGTGTTCCTTCCATAATACTTACTGGAAAACTCCAGCCTGGAAAGTATGGGCAATGATGTAAGATTGCAAGTTTTTGTTTTTGAGTATATCTTATGTCATATCAGAAAGTTTTATCAACTAAAGCATTAAGCATCAAATCTTCACTCTAGCTAAGGCTGGCAGGGTAGCATGAAGCTCAAATGTATATGTTCTGTCAATTGTGAATATCCAGGTTACCCTGACTGTTTTGAGTGTTGCATATAACTTTGCCTTCGAAGTGAGTTGAGAAGAATTGTATTGGAGATCTAGAGACACCATCATTTTTTACAATTTGAAATACCGAAAGAATTAGACGCCTACATATGTTTTGATCATTTTCAGTAAAGATTTCAATTTTTTATGATACTCATATTATACCTTACTTTTTCCCATTGAAAAAATTTCTCGTGTTATATTTTGTTAATTATCCTTGCCGAATTGTCTGACTTAAGTTGGGGAAAAATTCTGAAATTGCTTATATGGCATAGAAGACCCTGCAATTATATTTGTATGAGTTCTCTAATCTTATTAATGTGGAATTTTTGAGTCATGAATTGTGGTTTATGTGACATTTTGTGTCACTTTTATATTCATCTGAATCTTGAAAAAAATTTCTGTTTTTTAAATGTTGGCATGATAGTTGTGGCTTACATTTCCTTTTGTTTAATTCCTGATATGTCAAATATTCGTTTCACTACATATATTATATATGTGTAACATAAATAATTTAAAAACAATAAAGAACATCAAGAATAACCTTATGAGCATAGTGTTTGCTGTTGAAGTTCTAGAAATTGGCATCCTCATCAATTGAGAATGTCTGCTAACTGGTAAGATTTATATATGGTGTTGTGAACATGTTGGAGAAACTTAAGCGTGCTGCTTTATTTCTTCCTGATTCTATCACTTAAATGACTAATAACTGACCAAATTATTTAGCATATTACATTGTCTGTTTGTTGGCATCACATGCATGGCTTGGGTAACCTTTTAAACCAATTAGAATGACCAACTTCCTTTGCATACTGGAGTAAATTCCTCAAAGCATATCAACGGGAAAGAAATGGCATTATTTTGAGATCACAGCAATGCTAATTTTTATTGTTTACACTGACAAATGCTGATGCATCATGGTTTCAATAACTTGTCTGGTTGGTAGTTCTTTTCTTCTTCTTCCAGTTGTCGTTTCCTGTCTGTGTCCATGTTGGCGTCATTTGAATTGTTGTTTGCTAATGCAGTTGAATGAAATATCCAGCTAGTAGCGTTCTGATTAGTGGTTATCATCTTTAATTTTTTGTGGCAGATGGCGGTGGTGGTAAAGGCACATGGGGGAAACTTCTTGATACTGATGGTGAATCCCATATTGATAGGAATGATCCTAACTATGACAGTGGAGAGGTATTCGGTACTTTTGCAATTTGATTTGTTCTTCCCAATCTTGATTTTCGTATATTTTATTGGGTATAAAGTCCATTGTTACTCGGTCTGTGAGCAGCTCTTGTGCTCCCATTTATTCCTGTACTGGGTCTCTCTCTACATATATTCCATGCCTCTTATCTTTGCTTCATATGTAAACACTTTTTAACAATGACTCTCTACCAACAATATCACATTGCTATCTTCAACCTTCTTTGGAACAGGAACCATATGAGCTTGTTGGGGCAACTATCTCAGACCCATTAGATGAGTATAAGAAGGCTGTTGCTTCCATAATTGAGGAGTACTTTAGTACTGGTGATGTGGAAGTAGCAGCATCTGATCTTAGGGAACTTGGCTCAAGCCAATATCATCCATACTTTATCAAGCGGCTGGTTTCCATGTCTATGGACAGGCATGATAAAGAGAAGGAAATGGCTTCTGTTTTGCTATCTACGTTATATGCTGATGTCATCAGTCCATCTCAAATTAGAGATGGGTTTGTCATACTTCTTGAGTCTGCTGATGATCTTGCTGTGGACATATTGGACGCAGTGGATATCCTTGCTTTATTCATAGCTCGTGCTGTAGTAGATGATATCCTCCCTCCAGCTTTCCTGACTAGAGCAAAGAAGACCCTTCTAGAGTCCTCAAAGGGATTTCAGGTTCTCCAAACTGCTGAGAAGAGCTATCTTTCAGCTCCACACCATGCGGAACTTGTGGAGAGGAGGTGGGGTGGTAGCACTCACATCACTGTTGAGGAAGTGAAGAAAAAGATTGCTGATCTATTGAGGGAGTATGTGGAGATTGGGGATGCTTTTGAGGCATGTAGGTGCATCAGGGAATTGGGGGTTTCATTCTTTCACCATGAGGTTGTTAAGAGGGCTATAATTCTTTCCATGGAGATTCGAACTGCCGAGCCACTGATATTGAAGCTCTTGAAGGAAGCTTCTGAGGAAGGCTTGATAAGTTCCAGTCAAATGGTGAAAGGTTTTGCTCGGTTAGCCGAAAGCCTCGATGACCTTGCACTTGATATTCCTTCTGCAAAAAGTTTGTTCCAATCTTTTGTTCCCAAGGCTATCTCTGAGGGATGGCTGGATTCCTCATTCATGAAATCATCCAATGAAGATGGACTGGGACAACCTGAAGACCAAAGGTTGAGACGATACAAAGAGGAGATTGTTACAATAATTCATGAGTATTTCCTCTCAGATGATATTCCTGAGCTAATCCGAAGTCTTGAAGATCTTGGCATGCCCGAGTTTAATCCAATTTTCTTGAAAAAGCTCATAACCCTTGCCATGGACAGGAAGAACAGGGAGAAAGAAATGGCATCTGTTCTGCTTTCAGCTCTTCACATTGAGATATTCTCAACAGATGATATAGTTAGCGGCTTTGTCATGCTCCTAGAATCCGCAGAAGATACTGCTCTGGATATTTTAGATGCTTCAAATGAACTTGCCTACTTTCTGGCAAGGGCTGTGATTGATGATGTCTTAGCTCCACTGAATTTAGAGGAGATAGGCGGAAAATTGCCACCAAATTGCAGTGGGAGCGAGACTGTCCGTATGGCTCAATCGCTTATAGCTGCCCGCCATGCAGGTGAGAGGATCCTGAGGTGTTGGGGAGGTGGAACTGGCTGGGCTGTGGAGGATGCGAAGGACAAGATAATGAAGCTGCTAGAGGAGTACGAAAGTGGAGGTGTTGTGAGCGAGGCTTGCCAATGTATCCGTGATCTAGGAATGCCTTTCTTTAACCATGAGGTGGTGAAGAAGGCATTAGTTATGGCCATGGAAAAGAAGAATGACAGTATGCTTGATCTGCTACAGGCATGTTTCAACGAAGGGCTGATTACCATCACTCAGATGACCAAGGGCTTCACCCGCATCAGAGATGGGCTTGACGATCTGGCTCTGGACATACCAAATGCAAAGGAGAAATTCAGTTTCTATGTGGAGCATGCCCAGACAAAGGGCTGGCTTTTAGCATCTTTCGGGTCACCTGTGGCTGCAGCTACTTGAGATGAACATATATTTTCTGTTAGTTTCTCTCATGTCTGTTGTTGCCCATTATCTCATGTACTGTTATAGTCATCTCTCTGCAACTGAGGTGGATAGATAGATAGATGTGGAATGTTTGAGTCCTTACTGATGTTTCTTTCTTTCCTTCCTTTCATTTCTCCATGTGGTCATCAGACGGAGATTCTTTCGGATCCCAGTCCCAGCCGATGTATAAAATGTTAGTTTTTTGTTATTACCATTAACATAGATTTTAGAAGTATGTTTGGTTAAAGAAGTATGTTGAGGAAGGGATGAGAGTTGCTGCTATTGCATGCAATATGATGGCAGGATGATACTTTTAATTTCCCCCTACCCATGAGTCCCTTCTTTTTGATTTTGTTTTGTTTGAAGAAT
Organism: Mallotus japonicus; assembly: GCA_949634005.1. Classification (NCBI taxonomy): domain Eukaryota; kingdom Viridiplantae; phylum Streptophyta; class Magnoliopsida; order Malpighiales; family Euphorbiaceae; genus Mallotus; species Mallotus japonicus. The sequence goes on from CATIWK010193942.1 coordinate 4,984, forward strand.
TGTTATTATGTTGCTTTCAGCATCTCTGTTGCAAGGTAAATTTTTATTTTATTTTTTTGAGAATACTGTTGCAAGGTATAATTATTTTGTAATAAATGGGAAATTCTAGGGTTACTTTGATTTATTTATCATTGGATGAAAGTATATTTTTTCATCCAATGGTTATTAACAAAGTATATTTTACTTTGTAAAAATCAAAGTAATCGTAATAAATTAACATGTAAATTTATAATTAAATTAAAATTTAATTTAATTTTTTTAGAAGGTCTTAGAAGCTTTACTAAGATCCAAACTCTAAACCTAAAGCCCAACCCAGTCAGCCCAAAGATTATCTGATCATGTACCGGTATTCCGCATCCAAACGTAAGAAAGAAATCTACAAAAACGATCCCAACCTAACATTACCGTACTCCAGTCCTCCAACTCCTCCTCACTCCCCCGTCCCGTCTGCAACTCTGAAATTGGAAATGTCTGAACCGGAGCTCCGATCCCCCGTTACCCCGCCTACACCTATTAAGCCAGAACTCGACACCACAGACACTTCCAAGGCGGCTCAACCTCCCAAGCTCGTCGTGTTGGCTGACCTTAACGCTAATCCTCCTGAAACCGACGCTAACGATTCCGTTCAATCATCAGTCCTCGACCTCTCCAGGTTCGTTCTTACTCCACAAAGAGCAATTTCAGAGTTCTAGTTTTTGCTTACTTCGAAATTATGATAAAAATTTATACATATACTTTGAAGTGTCCATGATAGTGATTGACTGGCATGCTCTTAGTTTACGGTTTTAAATGCGGCTCAGGTTAACCAATGATGAAATTCAAGATAAAAGTAGCACGACGTGTAAAGAAGGTGATACAGTGGAATTAGAAGGTAAAAGGTCGAACAAGTTAGGGAGATGCCGTTCGAGAAATAGTAAAGTCGATGCTTCTCTTGATTACGGACCTGATATTGATACTGATCAGCCTGGTCAAGGTACCATCTCTTCTCGCGAAGAAAAAGTTAGCAGTCTTAAAACTGTAGGTATCCTCCTATATCGAAATTAAAAAAAAAATTGTGTGGTTTTGTTTCATTAGATTGATGTTTTTGTGTATTTTGCACATACTTAGGGTTTGGTACATGTTGCAAAGAAGATGCCTAAAAATGCTCATGCTTATTTTATACTTGGTCTAATGTATCAAAGGTTGGGGCAGCCTCAGAAGGTAAAATTTTTGATACTTGATTAATTACTTGTGGTTTGATTGATATTATGATGTTTGTTTCATTGGTCTTGATGATTCCTCTAGGCAGTTTTTGCTTATGAGAAGGCAGAAGAGATCTTGCTTCGCCCTGAAGCTGAGGTTGCTAGGCCAGAGTTGCTTTCGTTAGTTCGAATTCACCATGCTCAGGTGCAGTAACATCTGTTTTGTGTGCTATTTTTGTTTGTGCTTTCAGTATTTACTTTTCTAGTGCATTTATATTAGGATCTCTTGTGGTTGCTAATTTCTTAACAAATGTCATCCCCTGTGCAGTGTATTCTCCTTGAGAGTTTTGCTGATAATAGTTCGGATAAAGAACTTGAATTTGAAGAGCTTGAAGAAATTCTTTCTCGATTAAAGGAGTCAATGCAGTCTGATGTAAGACAAGCAGCTGTTTGGAACACACTGGGCTTGATACTTCTGAAGTCTGGCCGATTGCAGGTGCCAGAAGAACAATGCTGCTTTTGTTGTTTATGATTCTGTTTTCTTTCTTTCTTTCTATCTTTATTTTTTCTCTGACATGGGGTTTAACTTTCTTTTATAGAGTGCGATTTCAGTTTGGTCATCATTGTTGGCGATTGACACTAACAACTATGATTGCCTTGGAAATTTGGGGATTGCATACCTTCAGAGGTAAGAGAATGACCTCTGAGTTTTGCTTTTGTCCAATGGATGTTGCCTTAACTAAAGAAGTACTAGTAGAATGATGAAAGTGAAAAGATTTAAGAGGACAAGTTTGAAATTTCATAATGATGTAAGATTTTTTCATTTATATTTCCTCGAGATTATAACCACTGAAACATAGCTAGTTAATCAATCTTGCAGTGGAAATTTGGAGCAATCAGCAAAATGTTTCCAAGAGTTGATCCTTAAAGATCAAAATCATCCTGCCGCACATGTCAATTATGCTGCTCTTCTTGTTTGTAAATATGGTTCAGTTATCGCAGGTATGATTTTGGTGAGTTTTGGCTTCATGGTTTTTTTGAGCTCTATTGACCTTTTGCGACATTCTTCACTTGATGAGTTACTTTTAGTTATAAGTATGATCAAGTACCTTTGATGATACAACTTCCCTTTCTGAATTCTTAGGTGCTGGGGCAAATGCTGGTGAAGGTGCTTGTGTAGAGCAGGCTGAAGCTGTCAATGTTGCAAAGGAGTGTCTACTAGCTGCATTAAAAGTGGACCCTAAAGCATCACATGTATGGGCAAATCTTGCTAATGCATATTACTTGACTGGCGACCATAGAAGTTCAAGCAAATGCTTGGAGAAGGTGCTCATGGCTCATTGCTACAGTCATTTATTGCTTTGTTGAGGTTGTTCATTGGTTCCCTTGATCTTCTGATGGGAATAGTTTTTCTTTGGCTTTTTTTGGCAACTTCAGAAGATCCTTTTATTTTTAAACTTTGCTGATGCATGCATACTACTTTCATCATTTTCTCTGCGGCATCTTTGTGTTAAAGTTGAAGTTGTCTTTTACTGATTTTATTTTCTCTTTATGTTGCTTTTCAGTCTGCAAAATTGGAGCCTAACTGTATGTCTACTAGATATGCTGTGGCAGTCCACCGAATCAAGGATGCAGAAAGGTCTCAAGATCCCAGTGAACAACTTTCCTGGGCTGGAAATGAAATGGCTTCCATATTGAGAGAAGGAGAATCTGTTCCAATTGAACTTCCCATTGCATGGGCAGGACTTGCCATGGTTCACAAAGCCCAACATGAGATTGCAGCAGCATTTGAAACTGAACGAAAGGAGTTAGTGGATGTAGAAGACCGTGCTCTCTACAGTTTAAAGCAGGTAAAATTTGGGTGAGAGGATGAGATCAGTTTGACATTTGCAAGTAACATTCAAGAAATGCCTCTTATTAAATAAACACGTTAGAGAGGAGAAAATATTTTCCTTTTCCAGATTGGATTATAAATGTAGGCCTTATTTGGAAGAAATAATGTGCAAGAATTCGATTTGATTGAATGAATTCTTGTAAATCATGTTACTTGTTGGCTTTTTAAATTTTATCAAACTTATCTTGTCTTTTTAAGTTGAAAGAATTGTATTCGAGCAAGGATAGTCTTTCCAAACATAAGAATGGATTAAATATAATTTCAATTGAATTGAATTTTTGCATTTTTAGACTTTCCAAATGCTATGGTAATGTTTATACTACAATTCAGAACTAATCAGTTCTTATCCTCCAGTAGAGTGGTGGTATATAAAATACATTTTCGTATATAGCTTGGTTGTTCATTTCACTATTCATGTGCATATGAATCAGGCAGTAGCAGAGGACCCAGATGATGGAGTGCAGTGGCATCAGCTGGGCCTGCATTATCTCTGTTCCCGACAATTTGAAACAGCACAGAAGTATCTCAAAGCTGCCGTTGCTCGTTTTAAAGAGTGCCGCTATGCATGGTCAAATCTTGGTATTTGCAGATTAGTGTCCTTTCATTTTTTTAGTCCATTTTGGTGGCTAAATATTTTTTTTTTCAGTATTCTCCTTACTGTCTTTTATCTTTAGGTATTTCGCTTCAATTATCGGAGGAATCATCACGAGCTGAAGATGTATATAAACAGGCTTTAGCGTGCACAGCATCTGAACAAGCACATACAATTTTTTCGAACCTTGGGAATCTATATCGGCAGAAAAAGCAATATCAACGTGCCAAGGCAATGTTTACAAAGGCTCTGGAACTCAAACCTGGCTATGCTCCTGCATATAACAATCTTGGTCTCGTGTTTGTTGCTGAAAATCGATGGGAGGAGGCTAAATTCTGTTTTGATAAAGCTCTTCAGTCAGACTCACTACTGGATGCAGCCAAGTCGAACATGATTAAAGCAGTGGCCATGACCAGATTGTATACAGGCTAGTCCTTGTGCCTTATGCATGTTTACTGCTTACTCAAAGCTGAATTTGAGGTAGGTGATTTACTGCAAGCCTGAAACATGGGTCATGAATTATGTATATAATTTTTTAAGGAGTGGATTTTGTTAAGAAAACTGTCTTTCCTGTATATCATAATAACACTTTGATTTTTGAAATGGAAACCACTGTTCCTCGTGGGTTTGGTTTCGAGATGCTAAAAAATTTGAAAGGTGGATATGGCAGGGCTGTCCCATAAAGGTCCGTCTTCTGTGCATAGCAATGACACTTCCATCTTACTCTGATGATAGGGGCTTGCTTTTGTTAGTAGTTGTTACTTGTGCACTTCCATGGGTGCTCTACAACATTCTTCAACGTTCTATGAGTCAAATTCTTAGAAGTGATAAAATTAAATTCATGAATAGCTTATGAAGTGATGAAATATGCGACAAGATTCCATTTCAGTGGCAGCAGAAGCAGTTCTTTTGGTGGAGGGAAGGGAAGAAAATGAAGAGGATTTAATTTTTGACTGGTTTTGGGGATGTGTTAGGTCAACAAGAACTGGGGCGTGCATATATGTTAGGTGTATTAGATTGTGCTTTTTATTTATTAAAATATGGTGATGCCACTGTGTAGGTTGGTAAGAGTCTCAATGAATTTGATGCTCCAAGTTCAAGAACCAGAATTGTTGAAAGGGGATTTGCAAACCAGAAGTGCCATTACGGTAAGTATTTGGGCATGCCACTGTCTATGTTGGTAAGAGTCTCAATGAAATTTGACGCCCTAAGTTCAAGAAAACAGAGTACTTGCGAAAATCGTAGAAGGGGATTTGCAAGCCAAAAGTGCCATCACGGCAAAGGGTAATCTAAAGCACTTCAGCAAGGGATTACTAATCTCTATGCAAGTTGAAACAAGTTCCAGGGCACTAGTGAAAATCAAGTTTTTTCAAATGAATGTCGACTTCAAGAACAGACATTTATATTAATTTAGTACAACACATCATTGCCCATCAATCACTTTGTGATTTTTTTAGAAGACATTTATATGGTCTGTGCCACTTAATTCCGCAATTTCGCCACCGGTTACTGCTTTAAAGCTATGCTTTTTCTTTTTATTATTTTTTAATTCAAACCTCCAACAATTACTAGACATTATTTCCCCATTAACTTCCCTTTTTTTTTTTTTTTTAAAAAGAATTACTAGACATTGTCAAATGCATAAAAAAGAACATGGCCTAGTGGCATCCCAACTTTTTGGAGTTTAATTTCCTTTTCAACCACTATCAAGGCTAACAGTTTACATAAATGGGTCTTGCATCTGTTGTTCTTCATCAACTTCTAGCATTAAATCTGACCGTTGCACAAGCATGCCTTATTTATTATTATGTCATCTATATTTACTATCATGCAAGTAACACACCCCTCTTACTGAAACCTGAATACTCTATAGAATGGTGATAAATGTTTCCTCCCGCTACGTTAAGGGAGTTGGGGAGGTTAAGGGGGAGGGGGGAGTTGGGGAGGTTAAGGGGGAGGGGGGAATTGAACCTCCAACCTTCCACAACACCTCCCAAACCTTAGCCACCAGGCCAAGGCCTCGGAGGCAACATTACTCCATATAGTAGGCCGTTATGTAAATTTTTTCCCTACTCTATATTAGATCGTAGATTATTTTTTTATTTTTTTAGGTGTAATTTTTTTAAAGGGAAAAGGTGCAAATATACCACTCAAGTTTTAACCTAAGTGCACATTTGCCATCAACGTTTTCTAGGGTTTTTTAACACCACTAACATTACAAAAACGAAGCAAATAACCCACTCCTCCGTTAATTGCTGTCTATATAGCAACTGGGACCCACAACTCAAGAATTGTTCTGCTGACATGGAATGTGGGTCCCACTCATTAAGCCAACATAAAAAAAAAACGTAATGAAAAAGGTACATGCCATCTTACTTCCCTGAGAAAAGGAAAGAAATTAAGAAAGAAAGCAAAAGCCCCCACTTCGTTTACAATACTACTCAAAACAGCTGAGCTTAGCTCAAAAAACCCACAATGCCCACTTCCTTTTTCTTCTTCTTCTCAGAAAATGTTGATTTGGATCCTCGGAAAATGGATTCGCCGGAGCTACTCCCTTTGCCGCCACTTAATAGGCAGCAGAGTTGCAGGCAAAATTATGGAAATGGAGAAATGAGTTCTACTGCTGATGAGGATGAGGAGTTTTACTCGCCGAGAGGATCATTGGGTGGCAAAGAAAGCTCTAGTGGCGGGGGATAGGTTCTGAATTGCCTTCACCACCTGTGTGTGCCTATGGAAGCCAGAGGTATTCTTCTGAATAAGGTGTAGCGCACAACTGCTATCAGTTTCCAGTTGCAAGGCTCTTTCTAAAACCAAGATCCCATGTATTGACTAATCCATCTTCATTCGTTGTATATTCTTCAAGCATGAAAAACCCAATTCCTTGGACAAATGCTCCTTCAATCTACAAACACCAACTCTTATTTCTCAGTATAACACATCATGAAACAACTAAAGACAATTTCTCATTTTGGGAACATGCATTAAGGCCATAGGCAACAATGTGCTCTCAATTGGCAAAAAAGTATCTGAGTTGCAATATAAAATTTTAGCATATTTCGAAAGGGCTAGAGCTTATATATATCTTCAGTCAGCTTTACCTGTCCTAAATCCACAGCGGGGTTGAGACTTTGTCCACAATCATTTAAGATATCCGATCTCAAAATGGTCATTTTCCCTGGCAGAAGGTCTACCTCCACCTGTGTCACCCACAATCACATTTAATTTTGAAGTGATCAATTCTGAAAGATTATTAAGAGTGTTGGAGCTGATTAAAACATCATGAACTGTATGTCTTGATGCAAGTTTGAACGTGCAATGTCTCTCAGCACCTAGCTCATGTTAAAGAAAACAATACCAAAGTTTCAATTCAAGCAACAAAAGAAGAACAAGAAGGTATAGAGCAATAACTTGCCTCACTCACTGCAGCACCATAGTTGAAGTATGGCATTGATGCGGAATCTGGGACAAACATAGAATTTACTGATAAACTCACAGATTCCAAATGCGCCTGCATTTTTTAGGATT
>CATIWK010193943.1:0-13858 GCA_949634005.1 Mallotus japonicus
AAATTATTAGCAACTTAAATTGATTATCAAAGATCAAAATTAGGAGTTTGATCATGCAAATGGTCAACAATGATTAATTCAAGAATTGAATTCTTTTTGTTGGAATCTTGGTGTAGTTTGATATATATTTTGATTCTTTCAATTTAGATAAAAACATAAAATGGACATTTTGAAAGGAATGAAATGATGCCCATAATTGAAATGATTTTGTAATTGCTTCATATAAGGGCTTAATGAGTTTTTGGTGAATGGATTTTGCTGTTAGAATTGATAGTTAGATTATCAATATCCAGAGTCAAATGATGTGAGGCTCTCGTGTCCATGATCAAAGAATTATTGGTAGTGGATTTTGGTGCTATTGTAAGATGAGCGGATGGATGATTGGAAGGAGAAAAGCTACTGGGCATTTGAGGAGATGAATATGTCTTGGCGGGATGACCGAAACCATGGCAGTTGTAGCATGAAAGCTGCATTGGATTTGGGGGAGTGAATAGCTGATAGGAAGGCTAACGAGCAAAGGAGTGACCACGATTATTGGGTGAGTAGGAAGAATGAACAGTCTGATTGCAGAAAGAAGAAGAGAGATTCAGCTGTTGTGAGAAGAATGATTGCTGCTGGTGACGTCCTCCAGTTCTGCCACCACAAGAATTATTTCGGCCCCCTTTACCTCGATTATTTATAAACCGTGATGAGTAGAGAGCTGTTGGAATGGAATTTTGTTTTGAATAGTCAAAATTCAGATTTGCTTCTTCGCTGAGTAATAATCCATATAAGTCATCGAATGACACATATGTTGGGCGATTTCCAAGAGATCGTATGAATGGTCTGTAAATGGGGCCAAGACTATTGGTGATCATAGAGACAAGGTCATCTTCTCCAACCGGACTTTGCAAGGCAGCCAATTGATCAAATATACTCTTGGCTCGTTGAGTGTATTGAGCGATTGATTCAGTTTTTTCCTTCTTTAACCCATAAAAATTGGATTTGATATTACGAACCTGTGATCGTGAACCAGCTGCATAGGTGGTAGCAAGTTTGGTCCAAGTTTCTCTTGCACAAGATACTCCAATGATTTGAGGAACAAAGTTTTATGAAATAGATCCTATGATCCAACTCAAGACGAGTTGATCATGTTTGAACCAATCATGGTAGGCAAAATTCGGTTGATCGTTCACCATTTTTAGAGGTGGTTCTGTTGAATCATCAATGTGATTTGCTAAGTCATAGCTGTATAATAATGGCATGAGTTGAGCTTTCCATAAGAGATAGTTGGTAGGATTTAATTTTATAGGAAGTTGATGTGCTATGTTGGGTAGAGTTGTTATGGAGGTGTTTTGATGATTTGAGGTAGCGGTAATGGCTTATGAGGTGGATGAATCTTCAGCCATGATGAAGAGCTAGGTTGTTAGACCATAAAATTGCTCTGATACCATGTAAAAGCAATGAAGATGCTGTAAATAAGATTTTCCAGTATATTGATCATTTGGTATAGCTTGAGCTATATAGTACAAGAAGAGTTGATTACAACAGAATTTGTTATAGCAAATAGAGATAAAACTTATCTGAAATACTTATTTTAAATATACAAAAATAGCATAAGACTATTATCCTTATCAGTTGAATGGGTTCAAAAAAAGAAAGTCACTCTAATTACAGTTGATGGACTCATTCAAATTGAAGGTTCTGTGGTTCCTCGGCTAATATCTTTTTCTAGTGTATGCTTTTATTTTTTATTTCTCTTGTTCTTTTGGATGTTTTTATGTTGTAGTGATGGTGCTTTTGTCACTTTTTAATGCTTTTTTAGCCAAGTTCTTTCATCACATGTTGTGCAAATGTAATATGATCTTTAATGGTTTTTTTTTATCCATATATTTCTTTGATCTTTAAGTTAAAATTAGCTTACTTTCTATTAAGAAAGTACAAATTTTTAGTTAATAGAAATTTAATGTGACAGCTCTTCCATAGTGGACAACTATTTTGGTAAATGGACATTACATAGGTCCTGAGGTGGTAAAAAAAATTCAAAATGACTAACATATCATTAAATTCTGTTAGATTTATAAATTAGAACTAACGTAGAGCTTTTTAATTAGTTTTAGGGCCAAAGGGCCATTTTGCACCCTAACATTTTGCCCTAAATTCACATCGGAACTGAATTTTTTTTTGAGCCAAACTAGACCTCCAATTTGTTTTAAGGCCAAAGGGCCAATTTGGACCCTACCGTCACTTAAAAAAAACAGTTAAAAATGTCCAAGTAGACAAAGTGGATCCCACAAGAAGCTTACCTTGTCGCTTACGTGGCCAAACCATCAGCTGCCTCCTAAAGTGAATCCAACGTGGCAAAAAACCTGCACTGTACAAAGCCAATAAGTTCTTCTTTGTAAATAATTCTTCTTCTTCTTCTTTAACCAGCAGAGACCCACCAACTAAAGGAAACCAAAATCATAATTTTTTTGGATAATTAATATATAACTAACCAAACCCATGGCAATTCAAGAACAATCAAGGTGATAAGTTGATACTAGTTTCATGAATTATGGGTTCTTCATATCAATTCCTTAACCATTCAAATCAAGTACGATCCTCCTTCTTGTTCTTCATCTGCCATTTACATCAGTGTTTGGTTTTTGCACCAGTTCCGGTTCAGTTCTTGGTTTCTTTAGAATGCTTGACTCTAACTTGACCCATGCAAGTGACTTTTGGAGAAGTGGGCTCTTGAGATTCAATAGTTTCTACGTTCTTTTTTCTAACAAATATAAGACTTGAACGTGACCTTCCTCTGCTTCTGCTACCAACATTACTTCTCAAGAACCTCATTAATGGTGGTGGATACTTCTTCGCCTGACCCGGACTAGATATGGGTTTTGTGGGTAGCTTCATTTTCTTCAAGAAAGTCTCTATCATTCTTTTGGTTTCTTACTTCTTTATCTTTTGGGTGTGTTGTTGTTTGTTTGCTCTGTTTTTGGGGTTGGAGCAGTTCTTGAAAGGAAGGAAAAATGAAGAAAATGAGAGGATATGGTGAGGTCAAATCTCTTTTAATATCTAGTTAATGCAGGAATTGTCTCGCACGCACAAATCTCTTGTGATTGCTTTCTTCTTCTGTTTTTGCCCATAAGGTGTTTGATGAAATGGCCAAGTGATGTAAAGTCAAATACTCTTGTGAACTTCGGTTAGCTAATTGCTGGTTTAAACTTTGCAGCGATCTTTTAACGAAATCTCTGTAACCTTCTATGTGTTTAAGTCTCATTCTCCTTGTAATTTTCTTGTTTTTGGTCTCGGCCATTACTCTTTAAACACTCAAGAATTGAAATTTTGGTGCTTTTATAGGTTTTCTTGATTACCTGGTTGGAATACTTGGCTTTACTTTAATATGCTCATCTGAGTTTTTCTTTTCTTGAACCCAAGCCATGACTCCCTCTGAATTCTGTGTTAATTTTGCCCAATTTCAATTAATTTGTGTGTTAGATTTCTCTGTTTTTAGCAAAAAAAAATTTTTTATACTTTATACATGTAAGAATTGAGTTTGGACTTTGGAGAGTTGTAGGTTCCTTCAGTTGGCATTTTCTATTTTACTGCAAAACGCATTTGAGTGCTTCATTTCTTGAACCTAATTTACGCTTAAGATAGGGGAAAAATCAAATACTTATCGTTCTTGTTTAACTTTTGAGCTTAAGTTTAATTAGTTCAAATGACTGTCTTTTTAGTATAATGGAAACCATTTTTTTAACAAAAACTTTTGTGGTAGTTTGACGGTGATACATAAGATATTAGTCAAGAAGAAGATGAACGGAATTGGTGGGAACTTTGGGATCGAAGACGACGAGTGGCTGCAGCTCAAGTACTTTGTTATGTTGTATATGCGAGCGGCGGTGATGTCGAGAGCGAGGAAAGGTTCTGGTGTGACGCATGTGTTCCTGCACGAAGTGGATAGGAAGGTGGAGAAGGCTTACACAGTAAGGATTTGGTAAAAAGAGCTAAATCATTTTTTTTTTTTTTGCCATGTGGGAGGCAATATTGGCTTTTGTCACGTCTGTAACAATATCAGCAACTAATAGGGACTACTTCGTCCACATAAGCAATATTTAACATTTGTTAGGTGCAAGTTGACGGCAAGGTCCATTTTGTATAACATCTTGTATCTTTAAATTCCAATTTGGCTAAAAAAAAGATTCAATTCCGATGTGAATTTAGAACAAAACGTTGGGGTGCAAAATGGCCCTTTGACCTTAGTTTTAGAATTGAATTGTAAAACTTTTTCTTCTAGAATTTAATTGTAAATATATAGTTTTTTTTTTAAGTACTGTTGTTATCCATTCAATTTAACATATGAAAATAAAAATATAATTTATGTTTGAAAAAAAAATTGGGGACTGAAAAGATAGTGAGTGAGTGGACATGAAAGTGACTTACACGTAGTTTTGTCGGGTTATGCGTTAATAAATTTTTTGAGAACGAATCGACAGTACGAGGCTTGAGTTGGGCCAAGTAATACAACAGTCCGATTAGGCTGAGATAAATTGGGCCACCTCCATGGTCCAATTCCCTTTTCTTAATAGCATGGATTGATTTACGCGATTTGTTAAAATTTGTTGGTTTCATAAGCCCATAAAATTCTTTTTCCCAATTCAATATATTTTTTTAACAAGTTCCCAATTCAATATTCACACAGAATATTTTTGCCTTTTTTTAAATGATTTTTCTTTAAAAAACCATAATAAATATGTGTTTCAAATATCAAAATACGTATATTTTGCTATCAATAATACTGATGGTAGGAGCTCCTCTATATAATAACAAAACACAAACAGAGTAGCTCTTCCGTTTCTGATTTTTGTCGACTAGTTTTTTAAAGTGATTTTTGGCCAATTCCAAATCTATTAGTTTTTTTACGTTTTTAACACATTAATAACTAGATCGGAGCATAATATCAAATCTTTTAGTTATATTTATCTTGATTTATATATGGATATGGTTCTTTTTGTGTTCTTAATATTATTGTGCAACTTGTATAAAAGGTGCAGAAATTGTGTAGAGCTGGTTCAAGTTCTCCATAGCTCGCACGATGAGGAGATTTAACAGGATCCTCAATGGTGCCGTCAAAAAAGTCATCTTTAATGAACCAGTCTCTCTGGTTTGTGACTAAGGAGTTAATAAACACCACTAGCTACTCTCTTTGTGATTCAAACATTTAAGTTTTACCTATGGAAAAGCAAGCACTCACAAGATTCGAGATGGATCTCTCATCTTCATCCTGATTCCACCATTCCCGTGAACTGCAGTAAACTCTCTACTCTCCAGCACTTTAGGATTTCTTCTCCTAGGCTAGAAATCTTTGTATTGGACCTGTATTATTGGCCAAGCTTGATGGGCTTATTTATTGGATATTACATTTATAATCTTTTATTTATGTGGTGTTATCCTTTTTAATCAATAAAATATACTTAGTTGTTCAAAAAAATAATACTGATGCTAGATTTGACATGATTTTAGACTCCCCACGTCCACCCAGGCGCTGAGCGCCCTCACCACCACTCTACTTTCCCCCTCCCCTAATCTAACATACTAATCTAACAAAAGGTTGTTCAAAAAAAAAAAAAAAAAAAACTAGACAATATTATTTATTTATTTTTATTTTGGTTGAAATATGGATTAGGGAAAGAAACAGTAGCCTCCCAATTCATATGTATCATCAATTGTGGACCTCACCCACATGTCAATGCAGAATAGGCCGGCTACACTCCTACTTTTTGGGCTCAGCAATATAGATAGATTCCTTCCTGCATCATTGTCGTAGAGACAACCTTGCAATTCACTCATTTTTCACATCACCTCGTCTTCTTTAAATGATTTAACATGTAGTTTTCCTCCTCTATATACTTTTTTTTTTTTCCTTCCCAAGAGATTTCACCAATAAAGCCATACATGATGATATCCATTAAGGTTAGTTGTATTTTTTATATTTTAATAAAGAAAAAATATAAACAATGAATTTTAATTTCTAAACAATATTAAATACGACTACAAATTTACTCATTTAGTTATATTTTTTGGACCATAAGTCAATTCAATAGGTGGTTTATTTTAGTTTTAGAATGGCATTGTGGGAAATCACTCAAAGCAAATATTATGATTCCGTCAAAAGAAAATTCTTGATAAAAAAAAAGTCAACCATCCAATTAATGTTCATTGTAGATAGTGGTATCATTTACGTATATGTGGCACAATTATGTGAAGTAAGTACGTAGTATCGTAGCAGTAGTTTCAACTTCCATGGATGCACTTGATGCAAAAAAGAGAAATTGAGTTGAAAAAGGATAGGGTTTGCAATGTATATTATGTCCGTGCATGGTCAAAAGCATGCCTTGATCATTCAGCTGGCCAAGGTGCAGAAATAATTCAACTTTGCCCTTATATATACGCAATTTCTTTGGTCATTTTATGGTGTAAGTACTCCATAAGGATTCAAATTTGTACTCATTTTCAACTATCTACAACAATATTATAACTTATGGCGACATAAATATTTATTTTTTTGTTAATTTTTAAATATAAATATTATATTTTATTCTTTTAAGTATTATAAATTATTTAATTACCAATAATTATTTGGTAAGTTGGCGGGGCTGTTATTGTTTAAGCGACATTTTAACTTTAAGTTATAATGTATGTAGTTATGTTAAATTAGTTGGTAATATTTTTTTTGTCGCTCTTGTAGTGCAGTGGTATTAAATTAATTATTGAGAATTTTTTTTATTACTCTTACAATTTTATCCGAATTGAATTAGATTAATTAAAATCAAATAGCTTTTGTTTGTCAATCGATAAAGTTTAAATGGTTTACTTCCTATCATAGAGCGGAGAGTAGAGGGAGAACGGAAGTTACTCGTATTGAATTGTTAATGACATTTGAATAGCAGTGATTTATAAATTTAAATAAAAATAAATTATTTGATTATTTAAATTTCGAGTGATAAATATTTATATATTATTCATAACTGGTAAATAAAAAGACTTGAATTCGTTATGTTTTATAATTTTTACATCACATATTACTTATTTTGGATAATCTAAGAGTTGTTATATTGATAGAAAAGAGTTCACGTAAAGAACAGGCATCATTGGACGTTTCGGTTTCTTGTCCACTTCGAATGTAGAAGGGATTGCGGTGGCAGGGCTGCTAAGTGTAACGGTGGTGAAGTGAGGGGTAAAGCGACGTGTCAAGGATGCAATATAAGCAGTGAGTGGGTTGGTTCCACCACGAAATTGAAATAGCTTTTGGTATCTAAAGCTCGGCGGAGAGGCATTTTGACGATGGGTTGGTAGCGCAGTCACGAATGGGCTGCTAATGCTATTCTCGAAGTTACGACTTACGCCGCTGGGATTGTAAAAACTCGCACATGTTTTTTGACGCTTGACTGCTTGGTTCCAGGACCACTCTCTCCTATACGCCCTGCTTTTTAATTACTACACAGTTATACTGGACGCGCCACCTAACGGGCTAACCAGCCTAATATTTAAGAGATGCATTTTTTTTTTCGCAAAGGTGTGGGGCAGACTTTTCTTAAAACATGCACTTAAATTTTATTAATATCATTTCAATTGAGTTTGAAAATAAAATAAAAATACATCAATTGTTATAAATTATATTATTTTTTATAAATTTGAATTTTTGATATTATTATCACATGAAAATCCATAATTTTAAATGACTAATATAATTTAAAATTATATTTTACCAGCAATTATATTAGAAATATTTTTTCGGAAAATTAAGAGTTCATATACCCAATTCAAAATGCCAACTTGGTTTCTTGAAGTAAGAGAATATTCATTTAGTGGTTTTTTTTTTTTTTTTTTTATTGTCTAACTACATGGACATTGTAATTCCTTATAAGAAAAAAATAATTTATTAAGCCCATGTTTGGTTCAATTCTATAAAGAAATTTATTTCATTTGCAAATGAATTCCTAATAGAATTCATTTCCAAATGAATTTTTATTAATAAAATATGTTTGGATCAAATGAATAGTTTATGAAATGAATTTCATATTTTGTTATATTGTGTTTGGTATAAATTTTAAATTTAAGTTTTTGTCAAAAATATCCTTTTAAATATGAAGATATTTTTGAAAATAAAAATAAAGAGGGGAATTTTAGTCATTAAAAAGTATAGACTTAAAATTTGTGAAATTCATTTGGAAATCCCAACCATTTTGATAGAATTTGATTTAGGTATAATCAATTTTACAAATTTAAAAATTTGAAATTTCAAATAAATTCTATACAAAATTCATTTAGCCTTTGTTTGGTTCAATTCCATTAAGGAATTCATTCATTTGGAAATGAATTCCAATCCATTTGCAAATGAATTTTTATTAATGAAGTGTGTTTGGTTTAAATGAATAATTTATAAAATTCATTTGAAATGAATTCCATATTTTGTTATATTGTGTTTGGTATAAATATTGAATTCATGTTTTTGTCAAATATATCCTTTTAAATATAAAGATGTTTTTGAAAATAAAAGTAAGGAAGAATGTTTTAGTTATTTAAAAGTATAGATTTAAAATTTGTGGAATTTATTTGGAAATTTCAACCATTTTGATAGAATTTGGTTTAATTATAATCAATTCCACAAATTTAAAAATTTGGAATTGCAAATGAATTCCATATAAAATTCATTTAAACCAAGCATACATCATTTAGATTTACAAATATATTTCATAAAATTTTATAAAATTCATTTATACCAAACACACTCTTAACTCAAACATGCATTATTTGAATTTACAAATGGATTTTATAGAATTTTATGAAATTCATTTATACCAAACACTATAAAAAAATTAAAGTAATGTACATAAAAATTTGTGATCCTACGTGGTTCCCACGCCCCTTTCACTCGAGTGGCCCATACATGGTGACATCCACGGCTGTTCTCAAAGTTTGCGTATCTGAAAAAAATGGATTTATATAGCGCCACTAACACTATTATCAACCCACACACCCCTTCGATACAACGTTCGTGCACTATACTCATCCTCTCTTCCTTTTATTCTTTTCTTTTCCTTTTTTCTCTATCCTATTCTGCATTTCTTGTTTTGATTCGGATTTTTGGTTACAATTAGCCATTTTTCATCCCATCTTTTTCAACTTAGCATAATTCAATTCCGTCTCTGCCTCTCTTTCCCTTTCCTTTTTCTTTTTTCAAAGCCCATTTGCCCTTTCTTTCTTTATTTTCATCACATTCTCTCTTGGTTCTGATCTGCACTTCCCTCTAAAAGGGCAATCAAGAAATGAAGGTTTGATTCCTTAAGTTTCTTGGAATCTGTTTTCTTTACTATTCTTTATTGGGTTCTGATTCTTGATGAATATTATTTTTGTTTTGGGATCTTTTTCTGTTTAAGCTATCTTATAACTAAATAAGAATCTAAACATTATTCTTGATGAATCTCTTGATTTAATCATTTCTTTGTAAATTCATTGAGTATAAAAGAATCAAACTTTTTGATGTTCCCTTCCTTAAAGATGCTATCTTTTGTTCTGTCAAAAGTTTCTGATTGTGAACCAGTGGTTTTTCCCTTGTATATACATCAACCTTTTTCGATCTTTGATTTGAACTAAAGGATAAATGAATGGAGTGCTTTCGGTAGATTATATGTTGGTTTTAATATTCTCGAATTGATAAATAGTTCTTTCTTTTTTTAATATTAGAAACATTCTCTGAGTGTTCTTAAATGGATCTGTTTAATTCATGTGATTGCAGAAGTTTATTCTGAAACTGGACTTGCAAGATGACAAAGCTAAGCAGAAGGCCTTGAAGACAGTCTCTGCTCTTTCAGGTACCAAATCTGTTAGTTCATAATCATCATTTGTTCATTTCATTTGAGAATTGATGCAGAGTAATGTACTCCAGGCAGATCTTGTTTTTCTTTGATTTTGTTGTTGTGGTTGTTCTTATTTCTTGATTATTATTATTTTGTTAGGTGTGATTTGATATGTAAAAAAAAATTTACCTACCACTAAATGTTACAACAAAAAAATTGACTTTTACCAAACGAATTCTGTATCGAAATTAGGTGGAGATTATGTTTAAAAGAAAAAGTAATTAAGGTAATTATTGTTATCATTACCACAATTGTTTTTAGTCTGCTAGTAATTATTCTTCTAACGATTGACTCCACTCAAGCTGAACTATGCACTATATTTTATATGTATAATCACATGTTAATTAAGATAAACTCTAGGCTTAAAACAACAAGTGGAGCTTGTGATGATAGCATCCATATCACTCAAATAGACACACACGTAACTTCAACAATAGGGAAAATTACAAGCTGCATGAACGTTTTTTCTTCTTTTTAGGGTGGTAGGGCCAAAAGCACAAACAAACAATCTGCTTGAAAAATCTCTATAAATTATTAACTTCGTTGATGCTTGTCTTTTGCCATTACATGATTACAATTGACAAGCAGACTTGCATTTTGTTCTGCTAATTTGAGCTTGATTTGGATATCATTTTTTTCATTTTTTGTTCAAATTTTTAAATGAATTTAGTTTTGAATTTTTTTTATTTCTAAATGATGAAAAATTATTGTACCAAATATAAAATAATAATAATAAATTAGATAAAGACCCATGAATATGTATTATTGCACGGTTTTGCAGTACTGCAGGACATCATGCGTATGCCTGTGAAATTTTGACAAAAGTCATTTTGGCCTTTCATTCTTTTCCTTTTGCTTTTTTTTTTTTTTTTCTATCTTTGGAAACAATAGATTGAAATTATTTACCAAATTCTTAAAAAAATATATGTGTGCATAGGGATTGATTCCATTGCCATGGACATGAAAGAAAAGAAATTAACAGTGATAGGAACAGTTGATCCTATAACTGTAGTGAGCAAATTGAGAAAGTATTGGCCAACAGATATAGTCTGGGTAGGGCCAGCAAAGGAGGAGAAGAAAGAAGAGCCAAAAAAAGAGGAACCCAAGAAAGAAGAAGAGGCTAAGAAAGAAGAAGGAAAGAAAGAAGAAGAAGCAAAAAAAGAACCCAAGAAAGAAGAGGAAGCAAAGAAAGAAGAACCCAAGAAAGATGAAGAAAAGAAAGAAGAACCCAAGAAAGACGCAGCACCAACACCAGCACCTCCACCAGACCCAGTTTTAGAGCTTGTCAAGGCATACAAAGCTTATAATCCTCAGCTCACAACATACTACTACGTTCAAAGCATCGAAGAGAATCCAAATGCTTGTGTTATTTCTTAAGTTGGACATGGCTAAAAAGCTATATAGCCCTTTCTCTCCAGCTGGTGATGGTTTTTTATCTCATCAGTCCCATGTGTGTTAAGGAGGTATAATGTCTAAGAAGAGACGAACCCACCCTGTATATATGGTGATGCCTCATTCAATATATTTCAGAACATAAGTAATGTGTAGAGAGAATAAAGGAAATTTTGAAACTTTTCTGTTGTCACCTCAGTAGCTTTTATATCATCTATACAACATGTTCATTTCTCTTTTTTGCAGTCCACCCTGTAAAGATCTCAATTTTGTAGGAAAGCATTATAGGTGGCGGACAGGAAGTTTTGCATACACGGTAAAATGAAGAATAGCAATCTGCACTCGATTTTGACCTGTCTGAAATTTAAATTTAGTTGCATAATTCTTTTTCAAAAACTTTTATAAGAGGAAACTGAAGAATCTTTCATTCTCAAAAAAAAAAAAAAAAAAAACTGAAGAATCTTTTATGGCCATTTGTAATGTATATATATATATATTACATGAGAGCCTAAAAATGCAAACGCATCTTTGCATTACAAGACGTGATTTGATCATTTAATTAGCAAATTATCCAAAACTATCAACTAATAATTAACTGTTATAATATGGGAAGAACTATAACATTACACAACAGACTTGAGGGTTACTTCATATGAAGTAGAAGGAATCCTGGTGGGTCATACTAGAGTATTGCTTCGATCTTTTCAGATCTCTGATCATCTTTCTGTGAGTTGTAAAAGAAATGCAGGGTCATGGTCATGGCTATTGGAAAAAAATTTGTGGGTCTAAATAATCTATCACCTCATATATTTTTCAGGCATTCAGCTCAAGAAGTGTCATGGTCCACCTGCATAGGTCGGTGGCAGTATCCTCACTCCTTTAGTGTGCCACTGTTTATTTGGAACCAAAACTTAGCTTATGGAGTTTTCTGTTTAAAGAATTTCTCGGTTTTATCAGTTACTAATTACAGATATATATTTCTGGCCATATTTGATAGTGTTTTCTTCGTTGGCAGAAGAAAGGTAGTTTTCTTTAATTGGTTTTCAGGTTTGGTGTCTTACTGTAATATGATTAAATCCTAATTAACAATAGACAATCTCTTTCTATTTTGAGTTTCATTAGGTTTTGGAATATTTCGAGTATATATAAGACAAGAGTAAAACACAATCAATCCTGTCCTGTGTTGCATCTAGATCACCTCTACCCACATGGAGCTTGCTTCAAAGTGTGTTAATTCGTATGTATTAAAGCACAAATCCATGTTACTAATAATTAAATCATACTGTATATTCTTTGTTTGCATCCAAACTCATTCAGTGGCTACATGTGCTGAATGAATTAAGCATATATAAGATCTCTATGCAAATACTTCTTTTTGTATTTTTTTATTTAATTTTATTCCATTCTAATGCCCGTACCAAATAATAAAAGTAATATATATTTTAAATTTATTCTTTTATTTAAGAAACAACTAATTTAACATTTCTATGAACAGTCGTGTAAAAACACAGCTCTTTTCTAGGGTGGACAAAAAATTTTACCTAACAAATTACTATTCAAAGCCTAATCCGTGGGCAAAAATCCAAAAGTTAAAGAGGAGGAAAACTAGAAACCAAGAAAGAAATCAAAGACGATTCTATATGTATCATCATACAAGGAAAGTGCCTCTCATTTCTAGCATCCACATCCTTTAAGAATCTGTACATAACTTTAAGCTAATTTGACATTGACAGCAATGGTAGTTCTAACCATAACCCATCCAT
Organism: Mallotus japonicus; assembly: GCA_949634005.1. Classification (NCBI taxonomy): domain Eukaryota; kingdom Viridiplantae; phylum Streptophyta; class Magnoliopsida; order Malpighiales; family Euphorbiaceae; genus Mallotus; species Mallotus japonicus. The sequence goes on from CATIWK010193943.1 coordinate 13,043, forward strand.
CCACGTCATTGCATACTCATTTAGACATTGACATCTATCTATCTATATGACATGTAAAGCACCATCTAGTACTGGCTAGATCCAGTCACGGGGTCGGCTCCGTTTAAAGGTTGAGGGTCTGATCCCCTCATCTCTCTGGCAAAAATAAATAAATAAATAAATAAAATAAAAAAATAAAAATAAAAATAAAGCACCATCTATATGCTTGTCCAGATGACATATAGAGCACTTAATTTAAATTTGGGTTTGAGATTTTATTTTATTATATTATATATATTTTTATTTTTTTAAATCTAAATAAAAATAATTTTTTTTATGAAATATCGTTTCACATTCCCAAAAACTGATTTTCATTGGCTTATCGTGAGAAAGAAAGGGCAATATCCAACAATTTTGAAATGGAAAGGAATTAAGGCCCATTATATAGTGTCATCATGATATGGTGTCATGTAAATAATAACCGTTAGATTTTGTGTTTTAAATCTCAACCATTCAATTTTTTAACCTGCTACCTGTTAGAAGGGTTCAAATAATATTTTAGGACAATAGTTAGATATGCATGTATATTTTTTATATTTTTAAGATAACAATTAGATTATTTCAAAAAAAAAAAACAATTAGATAAACATGATTTTTTTTTTTGAAAAAATCTAGTACAAATCAATAATGTCAAAGACAATGAACTAATATGCCATTTGATATATTATTTTTTTAAAATTGATATTCTTATGCAAAAATCATAATATACTCTTAGAAAAATATCATTATATTGATTTATATTAGGTGTAAATAAAACAAATACCATAAATAAAAAAA
>CATIWK010193967.1:0-11622 GCA_949634005.1 Mallotus japonicus
CTCTGTTATCTTTATTTTTCTTTTTTTAATTATTTTTTTATTTTTCTCTGTTATCCTTATTTTTCTTTTTCTCTACTATTCTTATTTTTTTCCTGTTATCCTTATTTTTTCAATTTTTAATTTTTCTTTATTTTATTTTATCTTTTTTTATTTTTCTCTTTTTTCCTTCTTTTTATTTTCTTTATTATTTATCTTTTTTTTTTCTTATTCTCTGTTATCCTTTTTTTCATTTTTTCTTTTATCCTTTTATTTATTCTTTAATTTTTAATTTTTGCTTATTTTCTGTTATCCTTATTTTTTTTAATTTTTTAATTTTTTATTCTTAGTTTTTTTGTTTTCAACATATATGAATCATATTCCGCAAATATACGGATAATATTAAAAAATGTATATAACTGAATAACGAATATAACACATGTTTTACATTTTCACATATATGAATAAAATTCCGAAAATATACGGATAATATTCAAGAATGTTGAATGATGAATTTGATACTTGTTTTTCATGTTCAACATATATGAATAAGATTCAAAAAATATTCGGATGATATTCAAAAATGTTGTATAATGATATGACATCTTTTTTGCAATTTCAATATATACGAATAATATTCAGAAAATATTCTGATAATATTAAAAAATGTTGTATAATTATATGACATCTTTTTGCATGTTCAACTTATATGTAAAAAATTCAGAATATATTCGGATAATATTAAAAAATGTTGAATAATGATATGATACATGTTTTGCACTTTCAACATATACGAATAAGATTCCAAAAATATACGGATAATATTCAAAATTTTTGAATAATGAATTCACATGTTTTGCATGTTCAACATATACGAATAAGATTAAGAAAATATTCGGATAATATTTTCAAATGTTGAATAATGATATAACACCTGTTTTGCACTTTCAACATATACGAATAATATTCAGAAAATATTCGAATAATATTTAAAAATGTAGTTAACTGAATAATGAATATGCTACATGTTTTGCATTTTCAACAACCTATTTCAACAAAACAATATCAAATACCTGTTTTTAATTTTTGGCACATCCAAATATAAAAAACATTTGTAAATAGACTTCATATTTACAAATGAAATGAATTTCCACATTAGCATTGGACCAACATCGGTGTTACCAAAAACAAAAATGGTACAAAGAGATCTCGCATTTCTATTTCTCAATGCAAAATACATACAACTTTGAAGGCCATACAAAACGAGACATGTCTATTAAAAATAAAGTAATCACTATGTCATTGCCAAAAATCTAAATCAAAATTCTCACAACAGCAACGGGAGAATAAGATAAGATATCTCAATAATTACAACAGTGAAGTATGAATCCCGGAATGAACAAACAAATTAGAATTTCCTCTCCCTATCTGACTGAAATTTCTTTACCGCAATCATCCGCACGCAAGACTTGAAAAAGATCCATCTGATCCATTTATATCATTTTCTTACGCCACATCTTGACTTCAGAGCAAAAATAATGACATAGTCAAATCACCATTCAATTAGCAAAAATAAAACAAATGCAGATACACCTTGAAGCAAAAATTGATCCCAAAAGGCAAATTTCAGTAACATGTTAATATTGTTAACTTACTTTAAATAAACTTGAGAACATGACCCTTGAAATAAATTGGCAAGCTAATGCATCTTTATACAATTACTATACAGATCAATAAGCAAAAAGAAATCAAAAGAGGAAGATTGTGATGTACCTGTTAGTTACCAGTTTCAGAATTGAAAATGAAGTGGAAAAACAATCACAAAAATAATTATGTTGGCAGGAGGGGCCATAAGAAGAAAGAGGAAAATAAAAGCTTTTCATGTACTAAAGTAAACGCTCAATATTTACATTTAAGTTTCTGACCAAAAAAAAAAAATATTTACATTTAAGTGGCATGAACAACATAGAAATACAACAACAACAGTACCTTTCTTCAGTAGTAATTGATCTGTTAATACGCTCAAAATCTACACTTTTCTGCTTATGATACCCTTTAGGAAGACCATGACGATCAAGAGGAAAAAAGATCTCGTAATCAAATTCCAAAACTGACCACATTCTAAGCAGTTTCAAGATTTCAGAGTATATAACTGAAAGCAAAGCGGCTGAACCAGTTCTATGAGTCAAAACCTGCTCAATAGTTTGAAACAAATAAAACAAGCAAAAAGTCATATAAAATAACAAATACTCTACCAATTGAATCAAACTTAGAAAACAAAAATCCTTACAGAATGAAGGTATAAAGCTTGCGCGTCTAACTGATTCCCTTCATTATTTCTTCTAAAACCCTGATAAGAAAAAATCAAATCAAAGATTCCCATTGCATAAAGAATAAACTACAAAGTACCACAAAGTGATGAAATTTTCATTAAAATTGAATTAATCAAACATCAAAGATACAAAAAGGCAAGACCTTCTTGACTAAAAGAGTACAAAATTGTTGGATGACGACAATCCTTCTTGGCGTATAAATAATCCTCCAAACAATCAAGAAGCTTCTTAGGAGAAGACCCAAGTGAGGAGCTATAACCAAAACAAAAGCCGATTGAAAGGTCATATAATCTATCAATGAAGGAATCAACAGCAAGTGGAACTAAAGAATGAGACACAAGCGAATCATCTTTCAACTGCTATCTGAAGAGCTGTTTTATCTTATTCCAATTCCAGCGTTGACATCAAAAGAATATAAGATACCTTATTAGAGTTGAGAGTTCAACAATAATAACTTCATATGCAGATTAGTGAATTCACCCATGATATCATCGATTTCCACAGTTGTAATCAACAAAGCATACACCTTTCTCCTCTACTAAATGCAAATACACAAAAAGCTACGAACTTCAGTCGAATTGAACAATTCTAGATGCTGAAGCAAGCACAAAAAAGCTCACGCTAGGTAGAATTCCATCTACCTTCAAGAATTTCGAGAGAACTTTACAGATCGTGTAGGGTTTTTAAAGATTAAGAAAACTCTAGAACTGATTTTGTGGAAAAATTCAGGGAAATAGGAATTGAAGTGAATTTTGTTAATCAAATTACAGGAAATTGAGTGACAAAGAGCCGAATTGTGGATCAGAAATGAGAAATGGAGAGAGATGCAATGAGAATTTTCTGAGGAAACCAAAGAAAAATTGAAAAAAAAAAAAAGGAAGAAGAAGACGCGAGTTGATGAACGTAAATGACGGAAGACAAGTCAGGGCACACGTGAAAATATTTTTGAAAAAATGAACACTCGTGTAATATTTAATAAAAAGTGGGTATTTTTCTAAAAATCAGCTCTAAAAAATGGGTATTTTTGTAAAATTTCCAAAAAGTAATAAGAACAAAATTGCAATAAAAATGAAATGTAAATAAATAAATAAATAAAAATCTTAAATTTGATTTAGTTGGGGCCTGGCAGGTGTTTGAATGGGTCCAGTAGTACTATAATACAGAAGCAGGTCTAAAATTGTTGTGGCCCAACTAAGTCAAACTTGTGGGCAACAACTGTGCATCGACCCTCTGCGACCATATCCAAATAATCAATCTTGTGGATCAATCAACTTGTTCCCTTGCTTCCTTCAAAAAAAACTTGTTCCCTTGTTTGTTAAAAATATAATAAAAAAATTAGTTGGTGTTTTTATTAATACGAGGGGATGAAGAAAAAAAAAAAAATCCGTAACCTATTAATATTTTGAAAGAAATTATATTATTAGTTTATTTAATTTACGATAAATTTAATTAGTATTTATTCCTGCATGTTTGTCAAAAAGTGATTTGACAACTCCAAGAATCTATAATTACTAATTTATAAAATTAATTTTTGTTTAGTTTAAAATAAAAAAGAGAGGACTATCTTATTGTGCAGATTATTGGTATTCATTTCCCTTTTCATTAGTAAAAAAAGAATTCTGCAGTAAAAACAATTTTCCGGCATTGTGTTAAAATTGCAAAATCAACAATAAGACTGACGTCTCTATATTTTAATTTAAAAAAAAAAAGCAAAAAAACAGATATATAATAACCGCAGCAATTATGTTGAGAAAATTTTTCTTGGTTTTATTGATTAAACAAACAAATTATATATGATGTAGAATTTGCCAAAAAAAAAAAAAACTATATATAATTACTAACTAATACAATTTGCTTGCTATTTGTACAGGAACAAATAAATGGCATTATAGAAATTCAACTAGATCCACTTGATGTAGCTGAACATTGGTTTGTTTGGAACAGGTACACACTTGAGACACCAAGCAATTGGCCAGGATAGTGCAGCCATGCCAATGCATGCACCCCATTGACCCCAGTTCAACCTTTCTGTATCTGCAAATTTTTTCAGAAACTCCACCATCAGCACCTGAAGGATAATGGTTATGCCAATGATCCCCAAGAATAATTTGTTCTTATGTATCTCTTTGAAGACATTCTTCTTCTCCAGCTTCCTTGCATTGAATTCATTGAACACTTGGCATAGAACAAAAGTGTTGAAGATTAAGGTGTCATTTACCTTCTCAGTCACATCAAATATGGATTCACCTTTGAATTGTAGTGTCAGGAGGACAGTGATCTGGTACAAGGCTTGAGCTAATATGTTCCTCCACATTATGTTGGTGATCAGTGGCTCAGTTCTACCAACGGGTGGCTTATCCATCAGCTCTTTGGTGGGTTGTTCTGTAGCAAGTGCTAGAGCACCAAGTGTGTCCATGATCAAGTTCACCCAAAGTAGCTGGACTGCTGTCAATGGGACTTCTCCAGCTGAAACGGCTGCCACAAAATTGATCACCAATGCAGCAACATTGACGGTGAGCTGGAATTGAATGAATTTCTGTATGTTGTTGTAGACACATCTTCCCCACCTCACCACAGTGGCCACAGATGCAAAATTATCATCCAATATGACAATGTCGGAGCTTTCCTTGGCAACTTCAGTTCCCTGAATCCCCATAGACAGCCCGATATCTGCTTCTTTTAATGCTGGTGCATCATTCGTGCCATCTCCAGTGACTGCCACCACTTGTCCTTTTCGTTTCAGGCATTGCACCATGAGAAGTTTGTCAAAAGGAGAAGATCTTGCCATCACGCATATCTTATCAACTTTCTCCATTCTTTCCTCTTCTGTGTAGTTGCGAAATTCTTCTCCTGAGATTACAGCTCCATCGAAAATATCCTTATCAGGTTTCAGTATCCCACATTCAATGGCTATAGCTCTTGCAGTGAAAACATTGTCTCCTGTGATCATTTTGATTTTCACTCCAGCATGTTGGCAATCTTCCACAGCTTTCTTCACCCCCGGTCGACATGGATCCTTGATACCCACAAGTCCTAATAGAGTCAAACTGTTTTCTTTAAGTTTCTTCTCTTGTATTCCATCTTCATGCTTTTCTTCTGATAGTTGTGTGTGTGCAAAAGCGATGCACCGAAGGCTGCTAGCTGCCATAACTTGAATAATTTGCTTGAATAGGCTCCTTTCACGATCTTCCAAAACCTTCACAAGTCCAGAAGCGTCATTGAAACTTGAGCACATCGATAGTATCATCTCTGCAGCTCCTTTCCAGTGAACATGGAGTGTATTGTCCATCTTTTGCCCTATCAGAACACCACTTCTCTTCTTTTGTGAATTGAAGGCTTCAACATGGAGGATAGTACAACTCTGCCTCAGTTCCTCCATGTCCATCTCCAAATCCTGAACTGCCCAGGAAAGAATTGCTTTTTCAGTGGGACTTCCAGAGAACTCGAACTCAGATTCTTGATTTGCTCTGTAGACACTTCCACTTGTATTGAAGGCAACTCCTTGCTTGATCAAATCAAGAACTTTCAGAGAAACTGAGGAGAAAATTCTCTGTTCCATTGGCTGTTGGCCTAGCCAAAATTTTGTTACCTTCATCAGGTTCATTGTAAGAGTACCTGTTTTATCAGTACAAATTGTTGTGGCAGAGCCCATAGTCTCACAAGCAGAGAGCTTCCTCACCATAGCTTGATCAGCCATCATTCTCTTCATTGAGTAAGCTAAAGTGAGGGTAACAGCCAGCGGCAATCCTTCTGGAATTGCAACAACTACTATGGTAACTACAGCAGCTACAATTCCCACAACAGCATTCACTATATCATCAGCCTTCGTCTTGCTACCATTGAACTCCGTATTTCCATTCTCATCTTGAGTGTTTCCAGTGAAGTAGCGAACCAACAAGACTACAAGAACTAGAAGTGCAACAGCCAGACCAACCTTACCTATTGATGAGGTAAGTTTATTAAGCCTAGTCTGCAAAGGAGTCTGCTCATTCGTGTCGCGGCTGATATGGCTCATCATTTGTCCCCACGTTGTGTTCATGCCAACAGAGGTAACAAGCATCCTTCCATAGCCATCAGCAACCTTGGTGCCGGAGAACAAGAATGGACTATGATCAACATTAACTTCGACATGGTCACTCTCCCCTGTCATGCTTGATTCATCTATTTGCAACGCGTGGCCGTCCATGAACAATCCATCAGCAGGAACCTGGTCTCCAATCTTTAAACAAACAACATCTCCAACAACAAGTTCAAAAATTGAAACCTGCTGTCTTCGACCATGTCTCACAACATCAATTTGAATATTATTGCTGACACTGGACAGCTTGTCAAATTGCTTATTCTGCCTATAATTGCTCACAGCAGAGACAGCTACCACAAGAAAAACAGCAACAAATATGCTGCCACCATCGTACCATCCTTCTTTGATGCCAAGCTCTTTGATGCCAAATCCTAGAGAAAGTGTTGCACAGCCTAAAAGAATGGCAATTGTCAAATCTTTAGAAGCTTCTATAACAAAGTAGAAGAAGCTCTTCGCTGGAGGCTTCTTATACGTGTTAGTACCAAACGCTTCATGCCTGCGACTTATGTCCTGAACATTGCCACTGATGCCACCTTCTATATCTGTTTCAATAACATATGCAACACCAGCAACCCCACCGTAATTCTGAAGCTTGACAAGATCTTTCTGTTTTACAAGTTCAGTGAGGCTTGCTTGATGAATGTTGAATTGGGCATTTTCTGGATTAATGTTAACTATAATAAAAGATGAAGATGGTGAAATTTTAGTGGGCTTTTTCTTGAGCAAGGATTTTTTGGAGAGTGATTGTAAGGCTCTGGAGCTATAGATTTTGGAAAAAGCTAAGTGCCATCTTTTATTTGGTTTGCTCCGGTTGGCAGTAGGGAAACCGAGCAAACAGTGCACGCAATTATTTGCCGCGGAAAGGGTGGACATAATTTAAGTAGCACAAGACACTAACCAAAAAAAAAAAAAAAAAGGAATTTAAGAGACAAAGATTTGTAGCAAGCAGACACTAACTAAAGGAAGTGAAATATCTAGTATATATGTGGGAATATATATGGTAGTGGATGTTTTTCCAGCCAAAAGAGTTCAGTAATCTTAAGGCCTGATGAGGTTGAAGTAGCATGTTGGTGGAACTTATATACACATCTAAAGGTATCTATCTCCGTGTATATTGAAGGAGAAGACATAGAAAATTATAGATTCTACAGGCGCAATTTCTTTGGGAAGTTGCTTCTCTTTTCTTTTCGGTTTCTTTGACAATCATTCATGAGATTATAAAATTGTGACAGTTTTTATGATTGTTTTCACAAGTGATATAATTTTTTTTTTGGTAATATTTGTCATATATATTTCTTAATTAAATTCCTGATTTTAGAATATTATGATGCACATGTGCTTTTTTTTTTTCCATCATATTTAAAAGTTCCAAATATACTACCAAATATACTAAATATAAATTCCTCTCATATTTATGCTTTTTGACGGTGGAATTTGTGTCATAAATTACCATTTTATTAGTTTATATATATATATATATCAATTAATTATTGATTATGGTGTATACAATGTATAAGTGAAAATATTTTCTATTAAAGTTCAAATATTATTCTAAGACAGCACTTGACCCGAAATCGAAAGACCTTGTCTTACAAGTTCGAACGTATGCATTTGCGTAACTTTGCTGACAGGCAATGCACTTTGTCGTCCTCTTTCAATGGTTATAAATCCTTATTTAGTATTCGTCCATAGTTAATCCCATTCTGTGGTATAGAGAAAATGGTAATACAAGTTGAAGTCTTTAATAATTTTTTATTTGTATCACTGAATACGATATAATAAATTTCTAAAATTTAAATAATTTGGTTTTGAAATTTATTTGAAAGTTTCCTCGAAAATGTGCGAAGTATTTCAAAATTCAAAAGTTAAATATTCTTTTTCTTAAAGTATATATATGCAGAAAAGACTCGCCAACAAATTGAGATATTACTAATTTTGTTAGAATGAGAATTTATTCCTTTCATTATCTTTTCCAATAGTGCAAACAAAGAATATAATGACTGCTTTTTGTTAAAAAAAATATCTTTATTTATAGTTAAATAATAACTAGCTATAGGCTCGTGTATTGCACCAATTATTATTACATTTTTATTTATTTTTGTATATTTTTATTATTGTGTCAAATATTAGAAATTTACATAGATAATTTTTATATCTTGGGATTTGCATAAAATATGGACAGACGAATTGGAATCTTATTGAGGCAATCTTTCTCTCTTGAATATGGGAAAAGGATAAAGCAAAAGAATTAAGCAAAAGTTGAAATAAGAAAATGCAAATAGTAATCCTTAATATATTAATATTATACCATTATTTATTTATTTATTAACATAAAGATTTCATTAACTCTCAAGGCCAATGGCTTCAGATTAAAAATAACTGCAAGTTCATCAGGTGGGTTAGCAACCCAACAAGGAGACTAATGGAGTACATTACCATGTCTAGCTATCCAGTCTGCTGCCCTATTTGCTTGTCTTTTAACAAAAGAGAAATAATACTACAACTTCCTTGTGTATCCCTCATAACAGCTTGTCTTGTTCTTGTGTATCCCTCTGAAGACATTCTTCTTCTCCAACTTCCTTGTGTTATGTGGGTCCCTCCCACATGAAGGGCCAATGAAAATTTAGTTAAAAAAAAAAAAAACCCTTATTCATGAAGTACTTGGCCATGAAGTAAGCCTCATGGCTAAGTAAGTCGGCCAAGGAAATTTCAGACATCCACGCCTATAAATATAGGCAACGGATGAAAGCAAATTGTTGAGTGTTGAGCACAAGTGGAGGAGGACCATAGAGAGTGCAAGGGTTGGGCACAACCTGAGAGGGAGAGGGACACAGGAGAGGCCACAAGCATTTTCACTTGACAGGTGTGCAGGGGTGGCCACGGGCCGGTTCGGAATCGAAACCGGCCCCTTTTTTTAATCGGCCCGGAACTGGATCGAACTGGAATTGGATCGAATCGAAACTGGATCGAATCGGAATTGGGCCAAACCGGAATTGGAACATACTGTTTCCGGTTTCAGGTTGGTTTAAAATTTTTTGAACCGTGAATTGACGGTTCCGAACCGAAACTGCCGGTTCAACGGTTCCGAACCGTATTTAAAAAAAAAAAAATATATATATATATATATATATTGTTTATTAGATTTTATTTTTTTTAAGACACAATCATTTAATTTTATTTTTATATATAACCAATTATTTAATGAAAAGATTAGAGAATAAATATATATAAAATAATTTTGATTTAATTAATTTATCAAAAATAATTTTAAAATATAGATAAAATAATTTTGATAAAATAAATATTGTAAATTATTTGCAGAAAATAGAAATTTATATATAAATCAAGTGTTAATATGACATATGGCATTCAAATAATCAAATGTCTATAACTAAGGAAATAAATCTAAACCGGAACTGAAATAGGCCGGTTCTGAACTGAATTTCGGTTTGAAATCGGAATTGAAATCTGAATCGACCGGTTTCGAACCGAAACTTGAACCGTCTTATATACGGTTCAAGTTCGGTTCCAAAAACCTTCTAACCGAAATTGTCCGGTTTTGAACCGAAACCGTTCGATTCAATAGTATAATTATTCCTTATAAAAATAAAAATTGCAAGAACATAGAAATAAAAATAAAATATAAATCAATCAATAAAAAAAAAAAGTTGGGGCCTAGCGGGTGTTTGAATGAGTCCAGTAACAATATAATACAAAAGGGCACACACGATAAGCAAGCCTCCAATATTCACATAAGCATGTAAAAAGCCGTATATAAAAGGGATCTTTACATAAATAAGTCAAAAATTAAAAAAAATAAAAATGTTGTTGATTTAAAAAATTTTTAAAATTTTTTTTTCAAATATAGCTCACTTCTCTTGTCATTAGGGTTGTCTTTTTTTTTTTAGCATTTTTTCCTTTTTACTGATTTTTTCAACTCTTTTTACTTTTTACTTTATACTTTCCTCTTGTCATTAGCCGTACATTTTATTTGTTTTCTTTTTTTTTTAACAATTTTTTTGCTTTATACTGTTTTTATTTATTTTTTCTCAATATTTTTTTTACAATCTTCATCTATTTTTTCTCAATGTTTTTTTGTTCAACATTTTTTTCTAACATTTTTCTACTGTCTTCATTTTTTTCTCAACATTTATTTGCTAAACATTTTTTTTTTATTTTTGTAGTACTATATTTATCTTTTTTTTCTCAACATTTTTTCTAATGTCTTTATTTTTTTTCTCAACTTTTTTTGCTCAACGTTTTTATTTTTATTTTTAAGGTACTATCTTCATTTTATTCTCAACGTTTTTTTTTGCTCAATATTTTTTTCTCTTAAGACCTTTTTTTTTCAAATGAATAATCATGAACTAAATATCTTCAATTGTTGTTAAACCAAGCAATAAATATCTTCAACTGTTGTAACAACAATAAATAAAACAAAATTTCCTCCTTTTATATTCTTAAAGAATAAGGATTTTATTTTTTTACTTTAATTTGCTTATTAAAATGTCTAACAACTTCTTTTTTTAAAAAAAATTATTTGATACTTATTAATCATTAATGTGTAACAAGTTTACAATCCTTATGACGTATTTGTGACATCAACAACAAAAAAAGCCGAAAAAATACAAAAATCAACAAACCAAAACAACACAAAAAAAAAAAAACAGCAAAATTTTATGTTGTTGATTTTTTTTTATTTGTCAGTTGTTGATTGTTGTTTGTTTTTGTTTATTTTTGTTGATTTTTTATTATTTTTTAAGCTTTTTTTTTGTTGATGTTACAAATACATCATAACGATTGTAAACTTGTTACGTATTGATGATCAATAAGTATCAAATAATTTTTTTTTAAAAAAAAGTTAGACATTTTAATAAACAAATTAAAGTAAAAAATAAAATCCTTATTCTTTAAGAATATAAAAGGAGAAAATTTTGTTTATTTATTGTTGTTACAACAGTTGAAGATATTTAATACTTGGTTTAACAACAATTGAAGATATTTAGTTTATAATTATTCATTTGAAAAAAAAAGATCTTAAGAGAAAAAAAAATATTGAGCAAAAAAAAAAACATTGAGAATAAAATGAAGACAATACCTTAAAAATAAAAAAAACGTTGAGCAAAAAAAGTTGAGAAAAAAATAAATATAGTACTATAAAAATAGAAAAAATGTTTAGTAAAAAAATGTTGAGAAAAAAATGAAGAACGGTAGGAAAAAAAGTTAGAAAAA
>CATIWK010193972.1:0-10761 GCA_949634005.1 Mallotus japonicus
GTTTTTTTAAATTTGTATTGTAATCATCTATTATCTTTCCCACGTTAACTGGCAAATTCATATTCCAAAGTCCAAACCCCTCCTTATAAATATTTTAATCTCCTTTTTGTTTTAGTATTTTTCAGACATATTATGTTTAAACTTAATAATTTATTTGGGATAAAGAAATTTTTGGTGTTGAAACTTTTTACAATTTGACAATTTAGTGTTTTAACTATTTTTATAACAATTAAGTGTTGTAACTTGCAAAAAGATAACAATCTATATATACTATAAAGGCGCAAATTATATCATGGACCCCTGTCCATGTTGCAATATGGACCAGGAGTCCATCACACATGTGAAAACACGTTTTTTTAACGCTTCTTATTTTTTTTACGCAGTCTTTTTTTTTTTGTTTAATGCATTCTTCTTCTTCTTTTGCGGTCTTCTTCTTCTTCTCCTTCTTCCTCTCACCAACCCCGATCCAATCTCCTCTTCTTATTTGATTTCATCATGATCTATCTACTTTTCTTCTTCTTCGATTGATCGCCGCACCATGGCACCATGACTTGCTCGCCGTTTCCCAAATTGTTGTGCAGAAAATGAAAATGGAATAAGGTCCAACCTTTGGCCAATCAAGATATTTGCTTTACTTTAGATTGGTTTTAACAATTCTTTTTTGTAATACTTGCACTTCCATCAAATGAACATATATTTTCAGATTGCAAGAATAATTGATGGGAGAAGGATCCATGACTATGAATATGAAGATGTTGTGCTTCCGTTAAATGCTCAGTTAAAATCTTTATGTTCAGGTTGCACTTCCATCAATTTGAATAATTGATTCAGGTTGAATACTGAATTATTGTTCAAGTATTCACAAACTTGAATACTGAATTATTGTTCAGGTTGATTGATTCAATTTTTTTTTTGTTGATTCTTTTATGTTTGTTTTTTAAAGTTAAAATTCAACCATGATCTGAATTTACAGGTGCAGATCAATGAATTTGCAAGTGAAAATTAATGAATATTTAGGTGAAGTTCTATAAACTTTGCTGCGGATTCATTGATCTTTACCTGTATGTCCATTTTGAGAATCAATGAATTTACAGTTAAAGGTTAATGAATTTACAGGTGCAGATTAATGAATTTGCAAGTGAAAATTAATGAACATTTAGGTGAAGTTCCATGTACTTTGCTGCGGATTCATTGATCTTTACTTGTATGTTCATTTTGAGAATCAATGAATCTACAGTTAAAGGTTAATGAATTTACAGGTGCAGATCAATGAATTTGCAAGTGAAAATTAATCAACATTTAGGTGAAGTTTAATGAACTTTGCTGTAGATTCATTGATCTTTACATGTATATTCATTTTGAGAATCAATGAATTTACAGTTAAAAGTTAATGAATTTACAGGTGCATATCAATGAATTTGCAAGTGAAAATTAATGAACATTTAGGTGAAGTTCAATGAACTTTGCTGCGGATTCATTGAACTTTACCTATATGTTCATTTTGAGAATCAATGAATTTACAGTTAAAAGTTAATGAATTTACAGTTAAAGGTTAATGAATCAATATATATATAGCAGCTTTTACACTTGTGTATACAATGTCTTTTTTTTTCGTCTATTGATCAAATTCATTGATCCTCAATGAATATACAGGTGAAGATCAATGAATCTGTAGCAAAATTCATTGAACTTCACCTAAATATTCATTAATTTTCACTTACAAATTCATTAACTTTCACTTACAGGTTCATGAACATTCTGTAATCTAATCTCTTTCTTTAAACTTGCATATGAGACACTAAAAAATCCTGTGCCATGAAGCACTTGAACACAAATCTACCCATGCACAGAAGCAAGAGTTATCAATCATAAAAGCTTAAAAAAACACCTCCAGATATGAATATGAGACAATTTCCACACACAAAAGCATTTGACAGTAATTACTACCATATAACTGTATTGTAGCCCACTCATTTTTTTTTTTGCATGGTCATTTGAGTATTGTGCATGTTGCATTTTTTTGTTATCCTTGACGTATCATCAAAGCCAAACACAATCATAGGATAACTAGTTAAAAGGGTTTGGTGTTGTTTGTTCACCGCTGTGTTGTCTGCTACCAAAGACGTTAAGAAAAGCGGGGCCTGTTTTTGCCTTTGTTTTGTCACTCGTGTATGGTTGATATTATAATATGGACAGGGGTCTATAACAACTGCTATAAAGGAGGACACCCAATTTTACTGTTCAGCTACAGTGTTACAAAGGGCCTTTGATTTCGCTGCAAATTGCAATTTTGCCACCATTAACCTTCAAAATAAAATTACATTTATGCCCTCCCCTGTGAGCCACAGTAGCCCTTATGTGAAAAGACATCACATTTACCTTTTGGGAAGTCCATTTTTGTCATTTGATTCCATTTGACACATCCCCAACCTTAGCGCAACTTTACTTCATTTACTATACTGTTTTCACCAGTCGTCCTCCACCTTATCCGCCATTGCTATTCTCCCTTATTGCTTTGTTTTTCCGATGATTTTCTTGCAGATTGCTTTATGCATGTCTCTGGTCCTTCGAGTTGTAGATGAAAAAAGAACTGTTGTTTCGACCTGCTCTTGATTTTATACAGGTTCCATTTTTTCAATAAATTTTCCCTTTTTCCCCCATTTCAGATTTGAATTTCTCTTTTTACATAACTGAAATCATGTCAGCAAGAGCAATATTTGGCTTTTTTTCCTTTTTCTATTAAAGCTTTCCGTGATTTTTTTTAAAAGATAATAACTCAGATTGCTTGCTATTTGATTTCCATTTTTCTATGTTCGATGGGGTGGTTGATGATAACCACGACGGTGATGGTGGTTGCTATTGTTTTGTATTTAGTTTTTTTATTGATTTTTATTTTTTGTTGTTTTGTTAGAGTAGGAATTAACAACATTGAATAAGGCATACACTGATATTATACTACATACGGTGAAAGATACAGCGGCGAGAACAATGGTGTCAGAGAATAAAGCGCAACCGCATTAGCGGGAGCTATTTACTCCTAAAGATGAGGCCTTGAATTCAGATCTTGGATTTTAAAGTTTCTTTCTTTACTTTACAATTTTAAAATTTATTCTTTTCTTTTTCTACCCTTTGGATTTCTGTTTTCTTATTTTCATAGGAAAAAAATTAAAAAAATAAATTGTTCCTTCGATCTATGGGTTGCTTGGGTTGTTTTGTTGAATTAAATTGGGTTCTTGGTTTTACAGGAACCTAATTTTTTCCAAATTATTTTGCTGTTTTTCCAGTTTCATTTAGGTTTCTTCTGATTTTGATTTCAAGCTTTCCGTTTCCTTTCTTTTTTTTTTTTTGAACCTCTTGAGGTTTGATTTAGTCTATGCCAGTTTTTGTTTTACTTCTTGAAGGCTAATTTTTCATTTTTTTGTGGGCAGATCATGCTGTGTTTGGAATTGAAACTAGGTTTGATCAATTTTGGGGTTTAATAAGTCAGCTTTAAGTGTCTCTATTTTGTTTTATGCTCTTTGTTGCCTTCTCTATTTCTCCAATTGCATGCTTTTCTGTGTATTTGCTTTTAGCGTTTTGTTGCCCTGTTTTCAGTCTTTTTTTTTATTTGTTTTTGTTCTTTCATTTTCTTGCTTCCCCATCATCACCTAACATTTGAGCTTCTTTGATGTGTGATATTATTGTAGTTAACTTGGCTTAATCTTCGACTTGACAAGATTTGGCCTTATGTTAATGAGGTAACTTAATTTTATATTTAATGATGATAGGCTTTAATGTCTTTTGCAGGCAGTTTTATATTTTATATTTTATGGAAATGGCAATTTGCAGGCAGCATCATAGTTAATACGAACTAATGTTGGCCCAATTCTTGAACAGTATTGACCAGCCATCTTATCCTCTCTCAAGTTCTCAAAATTGACACTTGGTACTGTTGCTCTACAATTTATAGGTTAGTCTCTAATTCATGATAGACTTTAGTATTGAAAAGAGTAATTAGTTGTTAATTAACGTTGTTGAATTCAGGATAGAAGGAATATCTGGTATTTGTTAAATTTTGTGTTTGCTTTGGATGTGAAGAATGATCCATTGGTTATTATGTTTCTTGATTTTGACCAAAGGTGTGGCTTTTTTAAGAGGGATATGATTTTCTTTTGTTTCCCTCCCAGGTATTGAATCCCTTGGTACCTCTAATTTTCTTCTTTTTCACTTTTTTTTTTACTCTTTTTTACTGATGTTGTTTGGCTATTGTGAAACTGTTGGAAAATAGTTTCTACTTTTGTGTTTTAGTTTTGAATTGCAATAAGTGATTTTTTTTCTTTATTAGAATTGGTCAGTTGTTCCTCGCTATTGATTAACATATGATAATCCTCTGCAAATTTTAGTCTTTAATAGTAATTAAAGATTCATAATTTTGATTTAATCTTCTTATTGGGTTTTGTTGAATTTTTAGATAGGTATTGAATATTTTTCATTTTGGTTTCAATTTTCATTGAAAATACAGATTTTTTCATATTAGCATCGGCTTTTATGAACTTCCCGTTGGCAACAATGAAAGGCTTTACAAGTCTTTTATAATAGATCCACCTTCCCTGTTCTCTTATCTATTGAAGGTAATTAAAGATTCATAATTTTGATTTAATTTTCTTAATGAGTTTTGCTGAATTTTCAAATGGGTATTGAGTATTTTTCATTATGGTTCAATTTTCATTAAAAATGCAGGCTTTTTCAGATTAGCATGCTTTTATGAACTTGATGTACATGCAGGTTCTACAAGTCTTTGATAATAGACCCACCTTCCATTTCCTCTTATCTATTGAAGGTAAATTTAAATTCTCCCTAATTTGATAGCACAAATGTCCTTGCTAGTTATAAAAATGTTTACTACCATTGGTGAAATTTGCATGCAGTATTTGTAATTGTTTGACTTGGTTGTGTAAAATTACCAGCTTTAAAAAAAATACATGAACTTAGTTAGATGGCCCATCAAGCTTAAGCCAAATCTTAGTTCACTTTTTTTTTTTTTTTTTGATTAGTGAAGTTGTTGGCAAAAGAAATATATATGCCTCTAGATGATTAAATTAAGGGTAGTATAAACATTTTTTTTAAAGGTAGGTAATGTCAATGAGAATTTGTATCTTTGACATTAATGGAATTCAAAACCAAAGGATTAGCTTTAATAATTATGTAAGTAGACTAAAATTTTGGTGTAATTTTCTGAATTTGAAATTTTAATCATGTATTATATTGTATCAAGTTGTGAGAATTAGAGGTATCCAACACTTTTTCTTGAATGGCTTTCTTTAACTAAAAGATGCAGCGATGTAAGATTTTAGGTTGTAGGCGATGGCCATTGTTTTTTTTCCCTCTTAATTAAATAAATTGTGACTATTGTTTAGGTACATTATCTTATTTTTATTTTTTTGGGACCGGTGGATCGAAGGAGTGATTCCATATTGTGCTTTGTCGGACTATATTTGCCAGAAGTTTTGGGGACAAGCAAAGGAGTTTTTCATTTTTTGTAATCTCCATTTTGGAAAAAAAAAAAGTGAATTTAATAATTGATACGTGAAACATGAATTTTTTTGTGTACAGTTTTATTTTATATATATCCCGCTGCGAAGCACGGGTAACTTTACTAGTAAAATGTATATACCAGGTTACGTAATAAAAATGACTAAACTACCCATGACAATGATTTAAATTTGTCTAGTCTACCAAAAAAATAAATATTTTATTTTTCTTGTTGAAAGCATAATGAATCAACAAAATACATATTTTTCAAAGAAAATTATTTAAATCATCAATTCTATAATAAATTTTCAATATTATTAAATTTACTAAAAATTATAAATTGAAGAGAGAAAGTGAAATAGAAAATAAAAATAGACAAAAATTTAATCTTTTACTTTTTGCAAAATTAAAAAAACTTATAAAATTTTTATTAACTAAAAACAACTGAAAGATAAATTATAAATAAATAAATAAAAAGAAGATTGATTTAAATAAAATTATTTTATAATAATAATAATAATAATTATTATTATTATTATTAATGTATTTTTTAAGTTTAAGGGTAATAAAGTCTTTTAATTTTGAAATAGTGCATTTGTTGAAGGGCAACTTATTAGTGACCTGCTATATACACTTCATTGTTATTTTTTAACAGATTGTCATACTTAATTGTTACAATGAAAAATTAACATATTAAATTGTCAAATTTTAGAAAGTTTGACCACTAAAAATTTATTTATCCCTAATTTATTTTATATGTACTTGTAATTCGTGAAGTTAATTAAAAATATATACCCATGTATATATCATAAGTAAAGTTTACTTATATATTTTATAATTTAAAATATTTTAGTAGTATGTGAGAAATAGGTAAGAGATTTTTTTTTTATGAACATGTAATTTAATCATTTTTTTTAATTGGTATAGAGACGTATGTGTTGACACTCGGTTTTAATTCATCCGAAGCTAGAACAACCCGATGATGAAAAAGCTCAAGAAGCAAGTAATGATTAAAAAAAAAAAAGGATTCAAACTCAATTTATTTAAAAATAGGTCTTTGACCCAAAAGAATAATAAAAAACCAAAAAGAAAGAAGAGAAGGAAAAGATTTTTATGTAACTTAGGCTCCATTTGTTTGCAGAAAATATTTTTCAGAGAAAATATTTTCCGATGTTTAGCTGCAACATTAGAAAACAATTGGAAAATATCATCTTTTATAACATGAACATTTTTTACTAATCAAAATTTCTCTTTGTAATAACCTAATGTATTATTTTTACAAATTATATCTTTTATAACGTACTTGATGTATTGATGCAAAATCTGTATGATAATTAATTTATAAAAAATGAAAGGAAAAAAGAAAGGGATAAGAGGGAAAAAATAAAAAAAATGAAAAAAAAAGTGAAAAAAGAAAAGAAGGAGAGAAGATAAAAAAATGAGAAAATAAAAATAAAAAAGAGAAAAAGTAAAAAAAAAAAGAATGACAGAAGATAAAAATGAGGAGAAAACAAAAAAAAGAGGGAAAGGAAAAAAAATAAGAGAAGATAAAAAATAAGGAGAAAATAAAAATAAAAAAAAGGAGAAACTAAAAATATGGGCATTATAAGTAAGTTTCTCTTATTTTTAATTATTAGAAAATAATTTTTCATTTTTAGAATGGAAAATCATTTTTCCATATTTTTAAGTTATTTTCCGTTGACTAAGTGTCACACGCTTAACTTGTCTTAGAGTTAAATAATAATGATAATAATAATAATAAAACAAGAAGTAAATATGTGGTGACTAATGGGACAACTGTAAGAAGAACGATGGAGACAAAGAGAGGAGTAAATGGATAAGCAACAAGTTAACGGAAAAAAAAGGACTAATATACAAATGGGTTCTTAAACTTGTGTCTTGGGGTCAAATAGTTTCATTTTAACTTTTTTCAACAAATAAGCCTAAATTTTTTAATTTTCGGTCCTTTAAACCCAAAATATTAATAAAAATAACGTGTGACATTCACTTACAAGCTAAGGAACGTGAATGAAGGTGTTATTAATATTTCAATGGATTAACAGACAAATGACCCACAAAACCACCTCTATTCTGCCACTGCTATCAATTATAAACACTTGGAACATAATAAACAAGTCAATCAAACTCTCGTTTCACAACTGTCATTCACCAAGAACCAAACCAAGACTCTAACACCCTGTTTGGATGGGGTGAGGTGGTGGTTCATTAAGGAAGGGTAAGGGAGGGTAAAGAAGGGTAAGGATGAGAAGGGTAAGGAAGGGGAAGATATATTACTTAATTGTTGTTTGGGAAGAAGTGAGGTGAGGTAAGAGTTATATTAATAGGGTTAGGTATTTAAAAGATATAAATACCCCCAGTTATGTAAAATAATATTGATTTGATTTTTTATTTTTTATATTTATTTTTTACACTTATTTTTTATTTTTTTACACCCATTTTTTTATTATTTTTATATTTATTTTATATTTATTTATATATTTTTTATATTTTTAATTTTTTACACTTATTTTTTATATTTTTACTGTTATTATTTTTTATATTTATAACAATAATAAACAATTAATAAAAAATCAATTAATAAGAATAATAAAAAAATAAAAAATAAAAATAAATAGAAACTTACATAAATCTCTTCTTCGAGATCTAAAAATTTTGAAAAAAAAAGGAGGCAAATGGTGGAGAAAGAGAGCAGAAAAAAAAATTAAAAGAAAACTAAGTTTTAAAATAGCAAGGATAACTTTAGACTTTTAATTTATAAACAAGGGTATAATTGGAAGAAAAAGATTGTAACCACCCTTTCCCCTCCTTACACCCCAATTTGGGGTGTAAGAAAACTCTACTATTTTGCTGTACGGAGGGTTAAGGCTTAACCCTCCTTACCCCTCTTTCACGGTCCCCTACCTCTTCCCAAACAATCTCAAAAACGTCCCCTACCTTTACTTCCCCTCGCCTAAACCCCATCCAAACAAAGCGTAAAACAAGAGAAAAAATAATAAGAACCCAGAGGTAGACAAATGGAAATTCTCATTTCTGGCCCCCTTTTCTTATCCTCATGAACATGCGTAAATCTAGATTCTATAGAGAGAAAGGCGTTAGTGTTACCCACCTTGTACATGGGTTCAAGAAAGTTGTAGAAGTCATAGATGGTCTCGTTGCGATCAAGGTGGCCCTGGAAAGCATGGCACTTGAGGAACAATCCCTTGATGATAATTTTTAGTAGTTGTTTCTTGTGAAACGCCGTAATGTACTCGAAACTACGACAACATCTCCAATATCAGCTGTCCTTCAACAAGAAACTAAAGTTCTTTGTTCGGGCCTATGATATCCATTTTGAACAATTTTCTGCATCTTCTCAGTAAGATTCAACACAAAAGCTACGGATTCACGCAGAGGAGAATCTGAACCAAAGTTAAGGACTGTGCTATCACTTCCTCAAGTGCCATGCTTTCCATGCGATCACCGATGTTAACAGTGGGCTCAAGGGTGTCCCAGTGGCCGGAAATCACAAGAATTACCTTTGGCCTCTCTTTGTAGACATCATTTTGCCAGGGCTGGAAGAAACACCTAGCCTGTATGCTCTTGTCTATGAACTGAAAGCTTTCCATCACCTTAATAACATCTTTATCAGTCTGAAACTCCCCTGCAACACTCTCAGGCCCATGAGTCAACAAGTGGTCAAGTAAAATTAGTGAATTGTAAGAAACTCTCCAATTCTTTCTTTTAAATTTCAGTAACCATATCAAACTTTTCAACTGAAGCAAAAGAGTATTAGAACTATACATACTAAACCCAAAAGCATCATTACCACTGCTAATTCCATTCAAGAAATCAATTACCTTTTTAAGTTCATCCTCATTTCTACACGCTTTAATCATCAAAATCCCAACATGATCAGCAGGAGCAAAGATTCTATCTCTAACAAGCCTATTCAACATAAAAAAAAAAGAACCCATATCATGTTTGTAAAAATGTTTCTTATAAATCCAATAAAAAAAACTTGAGGGCAGTGTCAGTATTGATGTAGGCATCAATGATTTCTTGATGAGAAATGGAGAAATCATGGCATCTCTGCACGATGTGGATTTGGGAAAGGGGTAGCTGTTATTGCTGTTGGGTCTTGACAAGGAGAGGAGGAAACAAATGAGGTGTTTCTTGGGGAGGAGTAATGGAAATGGAGATTTGAGAAGGGGTTTTAACATGGTGGTTTTGGTGATGAATTGGGTTCATGAAGAAGAAGAAGAAATGGAGAAATCATGGCACAGTGGAGAGAGACGAGGAAGACATGCAGAGCAACGGAGGGACACAGGACGTTGAGCGCAAAAATCACGGTTTGATTTTTTGGGAAAAAAATTAGGGCAAAATTAGGAAACAAAATAAGAAAAATTATTATTATTTTAATTTACCTCTGGAACGTAAGAAGCATGCGCCTAATTTTAGGCTAAATTAGATTGATTTGGCCTTTAAATAGAAATTTAGGGTTTATTTCTTAAAAAAGTTAAAATTGGACTTATTTGATCCCACATCACAAGTTAAAAGATCTGTTTGTGTATTAGTCCAAAAAAAAATCTAGTTATCTTTGTTCCTCTCTCAACTAATGTTCTTAGTGGTAGTAAGGTAGAACCTGGTCCCTCTCATCAATTCTACACCAAATTCAACTTCATCAAATTCATTTCCTTATCAATTCCTGTTATAGTTTTCAAAGTTTCATGACATGAGCTGTGTGGAGTAGCTTAGATTCATCCTTGAGCTAGTAAATCTAAGTTGTTATGAATTCACAAAATAATTGGGTAAATTAATTGGTGATAACTGGTCTTGGGCCTTCTCAGCTTCAAAAGCTAGCTCATGGAGTGAGGCTTTCCTCCCACTTATATAGTGACCACCAGCCCCTTCCACTTTCGATGTGGGATAACCCCAACAATCTCCCCCTCACACATCGGGCCATGGGTTGGAGACAGAGACAACTTGTTTTCCCTGTAAATGGGCTTATTACTGGTAAACCTGGGCTTTGATACCACTGATAGGTGGTCTTGGGCCTTCTCAACTCCAAAAGCTAGCTCATGGAGTGAGCCTTTCCCTCACACTTATATAGTGACCACCAACCCCTTCCACTTCCGATGTGGGATAACCCCAACAAAAAGAACATAAGCTGAAATTAAAGAGAGGGAACTTGCACATTGAATATGTTTCAGTAATGGTTAATGAATTCATGTTAGCAAAAACATAATATTG
>CATIWK010194145.1:0-10750 GCA_949634005.1 Mallotus japonicus
TCTCTTCTCTTCTCTTCTCTTCTCCCTTCTAACGAAAGAGGGACAGACGCAGGCACTCCTTCGTCTCCTCTTGCGCATTCATACACATTACACAGACAGTTGAACAACGATACGGCTCAGATCCATCTCCGATTCCCTGAAACTTCAAGTTTCCACATTCACTCTTCCAAGGTACTGCTACTTCAATTTAAACCCTAAGCCTCTTTTCTCTTATCCTACGTTATATTTTCTTTAAGGAATTCATTTGTACGTATGTTCATCGAATGTACGTATTTTGTTTAGGAGAAGAATGGATTTTATTTCTTTTCATTCATAACTAGTGTTTTTCTCAATCATCATTCCCGCGTCTGATTCACGCTTGTTCTATTGGTTTTTCTTTTCACTAATTTTATTGCATTATTCACTATGCACCAATGTAATTTACTGATGGAAGATCCCTATCACTTTATTTTTGCTATTTATGATATAATCTATAGTAATTATTAATGTTATTTCATCACTACCTCTCTTCCATTGATTGATTGATTGCGTCTTTGAGAATAACAATAATAATGACAATTATAATCATAACCTACATTTTGTATGTTTTCCCTGTGCAGGATAGATTAGAGAAACTGTTTACTGATTTTGGGAGGGAAGATGTTCGGTTCTACTAGCGGTATGTGTTTAAATGATGCCATTTTTTTTTATTGTTTTTCTCTTTCAATCTTGCTTCTCGCTTTGTAATTGATTCTCTATCTTCCTAATGAATCCTTCCTTTCCTACCAAGTCTGATTGTTTTCAACTAACTTCTTTTTTGTTATTATTATTTTTTGTACAAGAAACTTCCTATATATGCCTATTCCTCGCTTCTTCATGCTTATTATGAAGTTCCTCTATTAATTTCTATTTCCATATTTCTTAGTTTTAGTCATCATTCGTTGCTTTGAAATTTTTCTGTTATTACCACTACAATGTTCAAGTTTCTAGGCCTATTTTATATTGGAATGTCACCCTACCAACTGGAAATATGTTTTTCCTGAATTTTCTTTAGCTCCTTCTCTAGCTGCATTGATATTTTGCAGTTGGAGCATGGAGCATTGATATTGTGATTGTATTTGCATGCGCTTTTTTAAGTTGAGATTATACCTTTTAAGCTTTAGGTGCTTACCTGCCTTCCATCTCTTATACATGACTGATAATTTGAACGTCATTTTAACAGCTTTTGGACAGTCATCTAGTAGCCCATTTGGGTCCCAATCAGTTTTTGGTCAGACAAGTAATGCAAGCAATAATCCTTTTGCCCCCAAACCCTTTGGTGCTACAGCCCCTTTTGGTTCACAAACTGGGGGTACCATTTTTGGGGGCACTTCAACAGGTATGTTTGGTGCCCCTCAAACTTCCTCCCCTTTCTCTTCTGCAGCAACATTTGGTGCTTCATCTTCCCCATCTTTTGGAGGTTCAGTTCCTGCATTTGGAGCTTCTTCCACACCTACTTTTGGCAGTTCATCCTCATTTGGTGGTAATTATGCCTGTAGATTTTTAACAGTTTACCATTTATTCAGTTGCTTCTTTGTTGTTGCACCTTTTTCTCATTTCTTGGTTATGATTCTGATGCCACTGAAATATCATTATATATTCGTAGATCTGTTCATATTACATGTTTCTGTAACCACAGTTTTGGAAATTTTGGTGGATGGCATAATTGATTTCTTTTCTATGATTATTAGAGGTTTTACGCTTTATGTTTTTGTTGAATTTAGAGACTCACAAATGTATTAAAGATAAGGACTAGATTGAATTTGGGTTTAGAGGTTTATTTTCTTTATTTTTTCATCAATACTTTTTAGTTTTTGTTGTTGTTGCATAATTCGTACTGGCATTTTGTACTTTATTATTACCATTTCTTTATAAGCAAATGTGTGCATCTATGATCAGTAAAAATACACATTCTTTACTGAAATACATTTGTTCAAGTTTCAATAGTTACTTTGCTGGAATCCAGGGAATCCATTCTTTGGAAAAGCATGTGTTGTAGGATAATCTTAGTTTTATGGAATGATAATTTTTGGATAATAAGTTCATTTGTAAGATAATATGTCAACCATTTCATTATGTATTAACAGAAAAATAGAGACCCATACATAGACATACATTTTTCATACATATGTAGAAAATGTTTATTTTACTTTTGTATCTGAATCTTTATAAAACTTGACAAGTGTCTCATCTCCCTCTATATATTTTCCATAGGATCTTCTGTTTTCGGCCAGAAGCCTGCTTTTGGAGGCTTTGGGTCTACTACTCAAACAAGTCCATTTGGAAGCACAAGTCAGCAATCACAGCCAGCATTCGGGAGTGGCCTATTTGGTTCCACTACACCTTTTGGTACATCAAGTCAGCCTGCTTTTAGTGCTGCTAGTAGTCCTGGTTTTGGCTCAACAAGCACCCCCGGTTTTGGTTCTAGTAGCACCTCTGCCTTTGGCGCAAGCAATACTATGGGTTTTGGTGCTAACAGCACCTCAGCCTTTGGTGTTACAAGCACTCCGACATTTGGGTCAACAGGTTCAGCTTTTGGTGTAAGCAGCCCAGTATTTGGATCTGGGGCTGGGGCTGGCTTTGGATCTTCAAGCACACCTGCTTTCGGAACATCAAGTTCCTCTGGCTTTGGTGCTTCTGGTCCCGCTTTTGGTACTAGTTCAAGTGCTCCTGGATTTGGCGTGACTACCAGTACTTCTGCCTTTGGGAGTACTCCTTCCTTTGGAAGCACTACTTTTGGGACTTCAACTACCCCACCATTTAGCTTTTCATCTGGTCCATCTTTTGGCCAGTCAAGTTCTGCATTTGCAAGTAGTCCATTCGGAGCTACTACATCTCCTTTTAGTTCCCAGAGTTCTTCTTTTGGTGAGTTATATTAAATGGTTGTACTCTGTTATGCTATTATAAAAGTTCTAGGACTTGAAGAACTAAAATTGTTTTTTGCAGCTATTTTGAACAGTTGCTATTCTTCTTTCTTCTCATGAGAAACAAAAACTGGATATTTATCTATCTCATAACTCATACTTTTATGAACTTTTATGTTGTAGCCCAAGCTACAACTCCAACATTTGGAGGCACTGGTTTTGGGCAGTCAGCATTTGCAGGGAATCGTGGGGGAAGTAGAGTAGTGCCCTACAGTGCAACAGCTGAGACAGACAACGCCGGTGGACAGCCTGGAAAGTTAGAGTCAATATCAGCCATGCCTGTATACAAGGATAAAAGTCATGAAGAACTGAGATGGGAAGATTACCAGTTGGGAGATAAAGGTGGTTTTTAGTGATTGCATTATGAAATCTGAACATTTTTTGTAAAATTTCCATAGTCAATAACAGTGAATTAATTACTATTTTATGTGTAATGTTCAATTGCAGGTGGACCGCTTGCTCCTGGTCAATCCTCAGGCGGGATTAGCTTTGCTCCATCTGCTCCACAATCAAATCCTTTTGCTCCATCGGCCACATTTACACAGTCGTCTTCTATTCCCTTTTCTTCATCAGTTCCTTCCAATCCATTTTCTGCTAAACCTTTTGGAACTACTAGTATTTCTTCATTCACTACTTCACCTTTTAATGTTTCATCAAGCCCTTTCCAGTCAACCCCAGCTTTTTCATCAACATCATCTTCTGCGTTTACACCCTCCGTAGCTCCATCTCCTTTTGGATCAAGTGGTGCACCTACTTTTGCTTCAACACCATCCTTGTTTACTTCTACCACAGGACAGACGAGTCCTTCACCTTTTGGAAATTTACCAAGTGCTCAGCCATCTCTGTTCCCATCCACCACGCCCTCAAGTTCTCCATTTGGACAAGCTACTACTGCTTTTACTCCGAGTACCGGCTCTTCCTTTGCCCAGTCAAGCATTTTCAATACTCCTTCCACTGGTTTTGGATTCACCCAATCTCTTTTGCCTTCAACTAACCAAGGGTTGTTTAGCCAACCTTCTGTAAGTGACTTTTAGGATTTCTATAATGACTTTGTAATCATCGTCTATGGTTTCTTGTTTTTGTGTGTTGAGTAGCATTATGTTTTGGTATGGGCATGGGCATTTAATCTCTCTTTAAGTCATTTATTTTTAATTTTATAATCAACTGCTCTTCTGGGTGGAATGTGTATTGTAATGAATGGAATGTGAGGCATGGGGAGAATTTGCACAGAATCTAATGCGTGCTTTTTTTATTTTCCTACATCTTATTATTATTTGTGTGGTTGTGCTTTCCACGTGTAATTATGTTCTGTAGTTTATGTTAGGATTTTGTCTATCACTAATAGTACCTTTATCTGCAGTTGTCTCAGTCTGCACCCTTTCAAATGTCTCAACCTTCTCAGCCTAGTAGTACTCTTAGCTTTAGCAATTTCGGTCAGTCACAAGCAGGTACATTATATTTTCTTTTTATCCCTTTTTCCGCCTATTATCTTTAGCAATTTTGGTCAGTCACAAGCAGGTACATTATATTTTCTTTCTATCCCTTTTTCCCCCACTATATGATTGTCAATGCTTCTACCTTATGTTGCACCGTTTACTTGTATTGTCTTTATAGCTGGTACAACTGGTTTTGCTGGTTCATCGAGCATATTTGGTCAGACTTCTTTCGGACCATTGTAAGTCTTCTCTTCTGCAATTAGCTTGCTTCATTCACACTCTTTTGTTTATGTAGTATTTCTATACTCATCTTATGCATGCAGTGTGTTTGATTTGTTCTCAGAAGTAGCTATGATGCTCTGTCTTTTACAGTCATCCTGCTTGTATCCACATGCATACTCATTTCAATAGTTATAATTTCTTTTTGGCCTGTTAAGGAACAGTGAATCAGATTTAAAATTCTCCTTGGTGATCAATACATCAATTCATGATTCATGCAAATGTATTTTATTTGCAGATCTGCCACGCAGGGTTCTGTTGCTGTTCAGCTAGCACCTGTTACAAATCCGTTTGGGACACTCCCTGCAATGCCTCAAATGTCCATTGGTCGAGCTGGAACAACACCTTCAGTTCAATATGGGATTTCTAGCTTGCCTGTAAGTATTCTTTATCTTGAATGTTGCTTATTAACTCTAGGGTGTTGTAGTGATCTAAGTTGATGTTTAAGCTCTAGCTGAAATCAGCTTATAAACGAGCAAATAATTCCTTTGCAATGAATAGTGGTGGTAGAGCTGCACTTGTTATAACTTGGGAAATAAAATTTGTTGGAATTCATTTGTTCCAAACGTTATGTTAGAGCTGTTTCTATATTCTCGTTTCCTTTTGGCTATGATTATCGTGCCTAGAACAATATGCTTACCTAAATTACATAGTTTTGGCATTGACACTGCTGTCTTTCAGGTTGTTGACAAACCGGCTCCTGTTAGAATATCATCCTTGTTGACTTCTAGGCACCTCTCACAAAGGCGGATCAAGTTACCAACAAGAAAATATAATCCTAAGCATGATGGTCCAAAGGTGAGGAACCCCTCTGAACAGTGGTTTCTCAGAAAAGTGCTTTTATTGCTTACTAGTTAGAATATTGTTGTCCTAAAATATCTGTTGTTAGAATATTACTTCAACTGGAGTCATAGAGTTACTTGTTCTAGGCTGTGCATCTAACTTGCATTTATTCTTCGAGTATTTCAGGTTCCATTTTTCAGTGATGAAGAAGAATCAACTGGCACACCAAAGGCAGATGCACTTTTCATTCCTCGGGAAAATCCGAGAGCTCTGGTCATTCGTCCAACAGACCAGTGGCCCTTGAGATCCAGTGCGGAAAAAGCTCCCCCATTGAAGGAGTCATCTACTCCTGCATATGAAAATGGTAAGCTTTTGAATGAATGTAAAAGTTAGGATTTATCATATTTTTCAGTAAGAAGGCATACAATTTTTTTTTTTTTTTTATTGAGGCAAAATTTCAGATGCTGTGGATGTTCCTTCCTCAAGTGGTTCTGGTGCTGGTGGTAAAGCTAGTATGTTCATCCCTCACTGCTACATTTTTAGTATATGGATTCTCTTTCTCTGTTTGTATTGAAACTTGTTGCTTCTTATTCTAATAATGTAATATAGAAAGGATAATGTGAGATATACTCACTGCTTGTGGGAATGTCTAGGAAGTTAGAGCAACATCACAATTTTTTTTTTTTGACGTTTAAACTCCATAAGACTTGCATGAACAGCATAACTTGTTGAGTAGCTCCATTCTGCTGCGATGCTCTATTAAGAGAGTCTATTGAGAAAGGAAGGACTCTGTACCATTGGTCTTTTTTGAACTTCAATTTTAGTATAAATTACCTAATGATACTTATACTACTATGTTTTTATGTTATTTCAAGGAGGTTGAAGTAAGATTTGATTGAAGCATATTTCCAGGAGTCTTTTATTTACAAGTCAAAATTGTTGTTTATATGATTTGGATTTAAATGCTACTTGACGTCCTTGGATTTCAAACTCTCAGACTGAAAGCAACTTTATACTGCTCATGAATTTTGACTTGAATTATTATTTTTTATTTTTATTTAGTGCATAACAATACCTGTTAATTTTCCAGAGAATATGGTTGAAGATGGGTTTAGTAAGGAGCGAGTTAATTCAAAACTCAACCAGAAGCCTAATGGAGTTCATGAGGATAATTCTGCCCAGAAAGAGGAGATGTATATGACGCTTAGTGGCCACAGAGCAGGTGAAGCTGCAATTGTCTATGAGCATGGGGCTGACATTGAGGCACAAATGCCAAAACTGCGTCGGTCTGATTACTACACAGAGCCACGAATTCAAGAATTAGCTGCCAAGGAAAGGGCCGAACCAGGGTTCTGCCGCCATGTTAAGGACTTTGTGGTTGGACGGCATGGCTATGGAAGCATTAAGTTCTTAGGTGAGACAGATGTGCGCCGGCTTGATCTAGAGTCCCTTGTGCAGTTTAACAACAGGGAGGTGATAGTATACACGGATGACAGCAAGAAGCCACCTGTTGGACAAGGGCTGAATAAACCTGCAGAAGTAACACTTCTCAACATAAAATGCTTTGATAAGAAAACTGGGCGCCAGTACACAGAAGGTTTAAAAATTGAGAAATACAAGGAGATGCTCAAAAGAAAGGCAGAGGACCAAGGCGCTGAGTTTGTGTCATATGACCCTGTAAAGGGAGAATGGAAGTTCAGGGTCAACCATTTCAGCAAGTACAGTCTGGGGGATGAAGAAGAAGAAGGTGATAATGATGAAGATGATTGGGTTGTACTTTCTGCCAGAGATTGTTAATAATCATGTAGGTTTTTTGGAGAAAGGCTGGTGCGACTCATGCGGGGAAGCTCTTTTTTTTTTGGATTTGTATAGGATTTTGTCAAATTGTGCTATATCTTAGTTTTGATTAAAGGTGTGGCTTGTGTATCAAGTGTTCTTTCTACTTATCTGGGCATTCCCTTGCTCTTCCTACATTGTTGTTTTGTGGTGTTCACTTTGATAGGATTGATTTTATTATATTTTTTTAAATTCATAAATTTGTGATGCTTGATCGCTTGCATTCTTTCCCGTGGAACTGAGAGCTTTCGAGTTGATTTATTTCATGTCATATACTGGAAGATGGAATTTGTTCACAATCTCCATCTAAAATTCGTTCAGGAATGCCTCCGGTTCAAATGAAAGTAACGTTTTAAAGGAAGGTTCTATTATTAATTCAAATTAATACTACTGCCTCCAGACAGAATCAATGATCTAATGGGCAATTGGGCATGTGTATATATATATTTCAAACTAAATTAAGTAATAACAAAACCGTATCACATGATTTTAGGAGTAAATCACAGATGAAATCAAATATGTGTTATATGTAATTTCTTTTTTTTTTTTTAATTTAAAAAAAAAAACAAGAAAGAAAGAAAGAAAAAAACAAAAACAAAAAGAAAAGAAAAGCGGGCTTTGTTGGGTGGGCTGATAGAAAAAGAAATGGATAGCCAAATGTAGGGCTTCTTGCTATATGCATCCTATATAAGAAGCACGAAAGCAAAAGGCACGGAGTTGTGCTGCACATTCTTGGATTGGAAAGTAAATTGAGGTAGGGCGGCACCAGTGGTCACCGTCATCATCTAATACCATACCATGAAGACAATTTTATCATCGGAGACAATGGACATACCTGATGGGGTGAAGATCAAAGTTAATGCGAAGATTATTGAGGTAGAGGGACCTCGTGGCAAGCTTACCCGCAACTTCAAGCATTTGAATCTGGATTTCCAGCTGATTAAAGAGGAGTCTACTGGCAAACGCAAGTTAAAGATCGAAGCTTGGTTCGGTTCTAGAAAGACCAGCGCCGCCATCCGCACCGCCATCAGCCACGTTGATAATCTTATTACTGGTGTCACTAAGGGATATCGCTACAAGATGCGTTTTGTCTATGCTCACTTCCCTATCAACGCCTCCATTTCCAACTCCAACACTGCCATTGAGATCCGCAATTTCCTCGGCGAGAAGAAGGTAACCTTCATTTTTTTTTCTATCATTTCCTATTGATTCTATTATTATTATTATTGGCTGAACTGATGGTGATGCTTGCTGCCTATACTCTATTCCTTCACTGTTAATTCTAGAGCAGGAATGCTATTACTATTTCTGTGCCGTTGTTATTAATTACATATTAGGCAGAGTGAGCTTGATTGCGTGGTGTATGAGTTAGACGATAGTTCTTGAACAGGAATTATTTTTAGTGTTATACACACACACAAAGAGACACACGTGTATATAATATAGTTCTTGAACAGAATCATTTATTGTGTAAGATTTAAGAGCAGCAGTCATGTCTTGTATTGTCATGTATGTGTCTATGGACTAATACAGCAGCTTGTACATTGCAAAACAGCACAATTGTTTACTTAGAATGTCGGTTCGTTCAGGTTAGGAAAGTTGATATGCTTGAAGGTGTTACTGTCCTTCGGTCTGAGAAGGTGAAGGATGAGCTGATTTTGGACGGGAATGACATTGAACTTGTCTCTCGGTCTGCTGCCCTCATTAATCAGGTATCTCTCCCCTGTGCTCTACTGCCTGCATGCAATGTGTTTTTCTTTTTTTCTCGTGTCTATGCTCAAAAATAAAAAATTTGGTATATATATATATTGGTTTTATATCTTCCTGACTAATGCTTGCTGCTGTTTTTTCGTTTTTTTTTTTTTTGACAGAAATGCCATGTTAAGAATAAAGATATTAGAAAATTCCTGGATGGTATCTATGTTAGTGAGAAGGGCACCATGGTTCAAGAAGATTGAGATGAGAAGTTTTATTTCTATAAGCAATTTAGGACTTCAAAGTTTTGTTGTTTCATGCTGGGACCTGGATATTGGAGTTCCTTTTCTGTTATTTGTCTGGAAACTTCTTATTTTTACATGCATGCCTTTAAAATTTGAAATGTGGAGACATTGTGTTTTTATTATGTTCATTCATATGTCGAAAAGGGCAATTATGGTCTGAACAAATTATATATTTATCTCTATGCTGTAGCGATTGCATCAGATTCAAAGGTGACGTAGGGCATTGAGAAGTTTAGAGCTCCGAATGAGAATGTGATTTTGGAATTTTAATCGAGTATTGTGTAGACTATGTCTCCTTGTGAAAAATGGAAATCCGATCATCCCTAAAAGTCGGATAAGACCGTGAAGCGCACAAATCTAGTGGTTTAGACATGTGGAACTTTTCTCATACCATCTACTTCGCAACAGTGCCTAGGCTGTTTCAATTCCTTGTCCAGGCCAGTCATGGGAAGCCACTTCAGTACGTTCAATGAAGTAGCATCATCACCTCATGGGAAAAATTAAAATAAAATAAAGTAGCCCCATGAAATGAAAGAATTTGGTTTTCTTTGCTGGGGTGATTTTGTTTTCTTTGCTTCCCTAGCTTTGCTAGTGGACTTGTATTTGGTTTTCTTTTTATGGATCCCTTTTATTCGCCCAAAAAAAAAAAAAATGAAATGAAAGAATACGACAACTGCTGATTGAACAAGTGGGAAATATTGTACCCCATTAGTAGTGCAAGTGGTAAATTTAAGTAGTAAAGGGTTGGACGTCTTGCTGAGTGCAAAAGGTAAGTTTAAGTGACAAAAGGTGTGAACATTATGTTGACGAGAGCAGCGATTAAATTTTCACTTTCTTTTTTCCTCCTTATGATGTTAAAATTTAACCAACTAAATAAGTTGTTAAAAAAAAATAAGTGGAACATATTCCTTAGCTAATACAAGGAAAGGAAAATTAACTAGCGCATCAGTTGGTTGGTTGAGGACATGTTCATGTTCCTTTGTGGAAAATAAAAGTGAAGCATATAATAGCAACTTCCACTATAGCTAGTTGTATGCCATCCGTTTCTGCCTACGTATAGAACAGAAAATAAATAATAATAATAATAAATCAATATGTTTGGCTGAGGTGGTTTCTTTATTCACTATTTAAAACCTGTGTAGTGTCAACTTGATCAGCCATTGCAGTTTATACATAACCATGGCAACCTGCGCGTCGTACCTAGCAATGATACTGATTCAATTGGCTTATGGGGGATCAAATGTCCTCATGAAAATTGCTCTGGAGAGAGGACTCAACCAACTTGTCTTTGTGGTTTACCGGCATTTAATTGCCATGATTTTGTTAGGGCCCTTAACAGAAATAGTAGATATATTTGTAAATAACTTAGATAGTCAAACTTAGTTTAGTTTTTCTTTGTTCCTTTATACACGTGGATGATGAGCTTATTCTTGCTTGATCACCACTCTAATACTTTTTGTATATATATGTACTT
>CATIWK010194152.1:0-10678 GCA_949634005.1 Mallotus japonicus
AAGGATTCAAGATATAACAAGCAATCCTTATTCAACAAGGATTCAAGATGTAACAAGGAATCCTTATTCAATAAGGATTAAAGACCCTTTGACTTATGATGGAGGTCCAATCACATGGGCATATGCTAAGAAGATAAAGGAAGCTTTACATAAGCTAAATCAAGCAATATGGGCTTAAAGTACAAATCTGAGTCAATATGATCTATTTGGAGCACATGGAGTTAATTATGGTCCAAAGTTCATTCATTTGGTGCAAATTGAAGATTTAGGCCCAAGTAAAGTAATTGGGTCCAATTTGAGTGCATTAAGCCCAAAGGAGTAGCTACACTTGTTCCAAGCCCAAGATGAAGCCCAAATATGTGTTTTTTAGCCCACTTAGTGCTAAATACGGTTTTGGAAGTGTTTAAGTCCAAAACAGAATTTTAAGTGTTTGTTTTTATTTAGAATTACTTTTCTTTAGCTTAGTTTGCAAGCAAAATAATTCCTTATCTTTAAGGACTTGCTTTCTTATCTTTTAGGGGTTTATTATCCTTATCTTTTAAGGATTTGTTTTAGATTAGGTTTAGGGTTAATACTTCTTATAAATAGTTTATTTTATAGCCTATTTGGTAGATCTTTTTCATCAATTAAATCAACGTGACGAATTTTCCTTCAAATTACTTGGAGTTTTATTCTTTGAACTTTCTAAACAAAATAGGTTGTTTGATAGTTCACTTGTCTTATCAATTAGAACATCCATATCTAATTATGGCGACTTCCTAATAACTAGAGTTCTTAGTTGTTAGATAATTAAGGGTTCTAATTTCCACCCAACTTGTTTCTTGGATGATCTAAGGTGCAAGTATCAATAGATTGTTGCGGGTTTTGTTTGTTAGATAAACCTAGTTCACATCACAACTGGAGGAGGCCAAGAGAGTTAAAGAGCAATCATTAATGATCGAGATGGAGCAAATCATGTCTGTAATGGATGAACAAAAAGAAGCTTTGGCTACACAAAAAGATGCTATGGCTGCTCAAATAGAAGCTTTGGTGCACTAAATGAAGCTCTAAGGAATAACCAATTACAAATAAATCAAATTGCAGAAATTCAAAAGAGATGCTTCCAAAAACTTCAAATGTGTGCACCTATGAATTGCTCAATGCAAGCACAAGGAGAAAATGTGTGGGATGATGAGAACTCTTTGAGTCAAGATGATGAAGTCACTTTTGAGTTGTGCCATGATGAGCAAGAAGAGATGATCACTAAGGAAATTGAAGATGTCTCCAAGAGTAAGAACGAGTTTGTAGACATCAAGGATGACGAGGTACAAAGTCACTCAACTCAATTGCAAGATGAGTTGGATGAGAAAATTCAAACATTCCTTGAAGCTACATGAGATGAAGATGAAGATGAGCTATCAAAAAGTAATAAAGCATATGTTCCATGGCCTATCACGGTGATATACGAGGAATCCATGAAAGGTGTTGGACTGTCTGAGAACCCACATGAGAAGCCTTACATTCTTCAAGTAATTCTAGAACTAAAGGTTTGGTATGTGGAGTCCGCACTTTACTACTTGGGCATAAGGGAGCCTACCAAAAGAAAGAAAAGGAAGATGCTTCCAAGAACACTTCCTTATGTTCGGTTGCATCCGTGATACTACATATTCAAGGGCTCAAGCTAATGACCTAAAATTAGCGCTTGTTGGGAGGCAACCCAATGTGTTTTGATTTATTTCTTTTGTTTAAGTTTATTTTTAGTTTGGTTTTCTCTTTTATTTTTCTTAATTTTTGTTATTTTTATTTTATAGGTCATCCAACATTTGGAGCGAGCATAAAAGGAAAAACAAGCTTACAAGGGAAGTCTTCACTTTCTTTTTCTAATTTTAATATTTTTGTAATTGAGGACAATGACAATGATAAGAGTGGGGGGATAGCTTGTTATTTTGTATGTTAGTTTCTTTTGTTGTATTTGTGTTAATTATAAATGTTTCATTTGTGTGTTTGCATTATTTTCATTTTTTTTATTAGAATTTTAGGAGTAGATTTTCTTTTGCATGTTAGCATTTACATATTTAAATTTTTACAACCTATCCTTATGATGAGTAGAGTACATTGAATGTGATTTTCTTGTAAATGTTTCATAATCTTTTGTTAATTCTTAATTTGTGACTTTTAAGTTAGGTTGATAATTTGTGGTTAAGGACTTTTGAAAATTTAATGAACTTAATGCTTACTTTGCTTTTGAGTGATTGAATTTTATGGGTTGATAGTTTAGAAAAATACTTGTAAGTGATACTCAATTTTTGATTCTTAGTTGATCTTTGAGCCGAGCATACGAGATGGTAGCTTCATTAAAAAAAATATTTTCTCTTTTAATAAGGATATATTCCAAATCTACTCCAATGCTCTAAATAGAGTAAGAGTATCCAAAGGACCCACTTGTCGGTATCCACGTTTAGTAGTGTGAGAACGGTGGGGGATTACTAAAAGTGGGAAGGTTGGTTAGAGAGAAATAAAAAAAAAATGTGCGAGATGGAGCGTAAAACACACTCGTTCGAAAAAAAAGAAAAAAAAATAATGGTGTGGCTATCTTTTATGTATTAGATTTTAGAGATTACTAAGAGTGAAGTGGATAGTATCACTTCTTTTGTTTTTCTTGATTGTCAACTTATAAATTTTTGAGAATTCAACGATTAAATAAAGAAAATATGTGGTTTCCTTAAGGACTTGGATTAATGGCCCAAGGTACAAAAGAGTTTTGGCCCAAAGATTAATCAAAGGCCCATTAGCAAGGCCCATTAGTTTGATGAAATGGACTTGAGCCAAAAGTTGGCCCAACTCCAGGGCCCATCAAACTAGGCCCATTAATTTGGTGGAATGGGCTTGAGCCAAGTGTTGGCCCAAACCAAAAAGCCCAAATCCACAAACTAGGCCCAATTGATTTATGGATTGGGCTTGGCCCAATTATTGGTCCAAGAGTTTGCCCAATAACCAAGCCCAAGTCCATTTATCAATTTTAGTTATTTAGATATACATTAGAGATTAAATATCTCATGTGTATATTGTTGACTTTAGGGGCTAAATGAGTTAGTGGGATTTGTAGAGATTATATATGTGGTTTAAATACATGTGATGTGTTTAATAGATATACATATATTCTCTACAAATATTAGATATTTACATATACACTCTTAATTATGTTGTTAGGTGTCTACTTAATGATTAAAGTGTAAGAGATATTTGTATATGTATATGTATATGTCTAACTTGACCTAATACTCTAGAATATAAATATAACCTTATGAAGAGTTAGTAAGGAAAAGAGAAGACAAGACAAGAGAAGAGATAACATCCATTAAGAGTTAGTGGAGGTTGTAGAGAATTTGGTTGAGAGAAGGGAAACCAAACATAAACTCTAAATTCTTGCTTGAGGGATTAAGTTAGAGCAAGTCATCAAAGGGTCTTTTGAGAGGGACTTGCATCTACATTTAATCAAGAGCAAGAATGTGATTTGGAAGCTTTGGTGTTTCAAGCTAGAGGCCTCACACTTGGGTGGCTTAGCATTGATTCAAGAAGCAATCCATTATAGTAGATAATTATGGTCTACATCAAACACTTGGGAATTGGTAAGTGATTCCGTAACTTGATTTCCTATGTGTTGTTTATAAATGTTGATGTATATTAGTTGTGTGTTGAATCGCAAAATGTATCTTGGGAGTGGAATTCTTCATATGATAAAGGGTTAAGATAAAGCAAATTTTTAAAATTTGCTCTACTTAGGTTTGTGCTCACCACACATGTCTCTATAGCCTACGTAGCTTAACCGATTCCTTTCAAAAACAATATTGGCCTTTTGATGTATGATGATTCTACTTGATAATGAATTGGTATTCTTGATCAAAATTGTATATATTTTAATGAATTTATCGAATTGCATATTGAGCTTGAATTCTCTAACAGCACTTTTGGTGTATAACTTGGCTGGCTGAAATAGCTTTTATCAACCGTCTACACCTATACTAAAGGTAACTTACTACACACACACACACACATACACACACAAAAATTATATACTATATTTGTATATCGTTGCATTAAATTAGTTGTTAGAAGAATTTTATTGTTATTGTGATTCTGTTCAGATGTAATTAGGCCCAATACTCTAAAATACCAGTTCAAACAAATTAAATATATAAGTAATGATTAATGTTTTTTAATGGTAGATTGTCAAGATAAACTTAAATCATCTCTTTTTATGGTTGGGACTATTGGTATTCATGATCAAAATTGTATATATTTAATGAATTAATCAAATTGCATCTTGAATTTGGATTCTCTAACTACACTCTTGATGTTCAACTTGGCTGGCTGAAACAGCTTTTATCAACCCTCTACACTAATACTAAAGGTAACTTACTATGTATATACACACACACAAATTATATACTTTTTTTATATAGTTGTATTAAATTAGTTGTTATAAGAATTTTATTGTGATTTTGATTTTGTTCGGATGTAATTAGGCCCAATACTCTAAAATAATAGTTTAAACAAATTTAATATATAAGTAATGATTAATGTTTTTTTTTAATGATAGATTGTCAAGATAAACTTAAATCATCTCTCCTTATGGTTAAGACTATTGGACTAAATGGCTACAATTGTGCATTGTTTAGTGGTGACATCATTTATTCGGTAATGTCAAATATAGTCCCTCTAGTTAGAGGTATCGAAACGGGTAACCCACTTTGTCAACACAAACACAATCCATTTATTAATCGTGTCAAATATTTTAACCCTAACATGACACAAAAATTAAACGGATTGCACGAACACAACACGTGTAACCCATTTATTTAAATGGGTCGTATGGGTTATAAAATTCAGCACGTTTAACTTGTATAACGTTTATAATATATAAAAAAATTAGAAAAAAATGTCCATAATTTAGCAATTTGCGTAATAGAATTATAAAAATATTATTTTTATAAAAAAATTGCAATAAATGACTATTTTATTATTTAAAATCATAAAAACTATTTAAGATTTTAATGGGTCGTGTTCGTGTCGTGTTAGGTTGACCAAGTTATCTCACAACCTTTAAAGCAAAGTCTATTGTTAATGATTCCCTTGGCTGCTTAAAGGACCGCAATGATTTCTTCCGATATCATAACCAACGTCTTCAAGTAGCTCTTAATGAAGTAAGACATTAAAATCTAAATGTATCCATTGTTTATAGTGCTCTCTACGGTGCTTTAATATATATGTTCAACAATCTTATAACTCTTGGTGAGTGTTGGTCTGAACTACTGATTAAATATCATTATTAAGTATTATGCATTTATCAGTGCTTGCACTTACATTAAGGATTTTTGTTGTTTACAGGATTTAAGGTTTTTAAACAAACTTGCTGTGGAATTAGAGATCCATAAAATTTCAATCCTAGATTAGAAAGGACATGTGAAGCTTGGAGTATTTCAGTTTGTTCAAATCCTAAAGAGCACGTGTTTTAAGATGGAGGGCACTTCTCTCATCAAGCAAACAAGAATTTAGTAGATTATCTGATTAAAAAAATATTGCCTCAACTTAAGTATGGTTGTGCTGCCTAAAAAAAATATTATAGCACTTATGTAATATCATATTTATTTGTTTGTTTACTGTAATGGAAAAACAAAGTTGGCCTTCTGATGTATGATGGATCTACTTAATAATCAATTAATATTCATGATCGAAAATGTATATATTTTAATAAGTTTATCAAATTGCATCTTGAGCTTGGATTCTCTAACAGCACTCTTGCTGTACAACTTGGCTGGCTGAAATAATTTTTATCAACCCTTTGAACTAATACTAAAGGTAACTTATTATATATATATATATACACACACACAAGTTGTATTAAATTAGTTGTTAAAAGAATTTTATTGTTATTGTGATTCTGATCGGATGTCATTAGGCCCAATACTCTGAAATACGAGTTCAAACAAATTAAATATATAAGTAATGGTTAATTTTTTTTTTAACAGTAGATTGTCAAGATAAACTTAAATCATGTCTCTTTATGGTTGGGACTGTTGGTATTCATGATCGAAATTGTATATATTTAATGAATTGAACAAATTGCATGTTTAGTTTGGATTCTCTAACAACACTCTTGATGTACAATTTGACTAGCTGAAACAGTTTTTATCAACCCTCTGCACTAATACTAAAGGTAACTTACTATATATACACACACACAAATTATATATTATTTTTATATAGTTGCATTAAATTAGTTGTTGCAAGAATTTTATTGTTATTGTGATTCTATTCGGATCTAATTAGGACCAACACTTTGAAATACTAGTTCAAACAAATTAAATATATAAGTAATGATTAATGTTTTTTTAATGATAGATTGTCAAGATAAACTTAAATCATCTCTCTTTATGGTTAGGACTATTGGACTAAATGACTACAATCGTGCATTGTTTAGTGGTGACACCATTTATTCAGTAAAGTCGAATATAGTCCCTCTAGTTATGGGTGTCAAAATGGGTTGGTGGGTCGTGTTCGTGTCTAGTTGACTTACTTTGTCAACACAAATACAATCCATTTATTAATCGTGTCAACCCTAACACGACACGAAAATTAAACGGATTATACGAACACAACACTTGTAACCTTTTATTTAAATGGGTTGTATGAGTTATAAAATTTAGCATGTTTAACCTGTATTACGTTTATAATATATAAAAATATTATTTTTCAAAAAAAAAATAATGTCTATAATTTAGCAATTTACGTAATAAAATTATAAAAATATTATTTTTATAAAAAATTGCAATAAATGACGTTTTTATTATTTAAAGTCAAAAACTATTTGAGTTTTTAATGGGTCGTATTCCTATCATGTTGGGTTGACCAAGTTATATAACAACTTTTGTAGCAAAGTCTATCGCTAATGATTCCCTTGGTTGCTACAATGACTATTATGATTTCTTCCAATATCATAGCCAATGTCTTCAAGCAGCTGTGAAGTAAGACATTAAAATCCAATTGTATCCATTATTTATAGTGATCTCTACGGTGCTTTAATGTATGTGCTCAACAATTTTATAACTCTTGGTGAGTGTTGGTTTCAACTACTAATTAAATATCGTTATTAAGTATTATGCATTTATCAGTACTTGTACTTACATTAAGGATTTTTGTTGTTTCTAGGATTTAAGATTTTTAAACAAACTTGCTGTGAAATTGGAGGTCCATATAATTTCAGTCCTGGATTAGAAAGGACATGTGGATCTTGGAGTGTTTCAGTTTGTCCAAATCCTAAAAAGCACGTGTTTTGGGATGGAGGGCACTTTTCTCATCAAGCAAACAAGGATTTGGTAGATTATCTAATTGAGGAAATATTGCCTCAGCTTAAGTGTGGTAGTGTTTGTTGCTTAAAAAATAATATTATAGCACTTATAAAATATCATTTTTATTTCTTTATTTGCTATAATGGAAAAATAATGTTGGCCTTCTGATGTTTGATGGATCTACTTAATAATGAATTGGTATTCATGATCGAAATTGTATATATTTTAATGAATTGATCAAATTGCATCTTGAGCTTGGAATCTCTAACAGCACTTTTGATATACAACTTACCTGACTGAAACAGTTTTTATCAACCCTCTGCACTAATACTAAAGGGGTGTGCATATACACACATACACACACACACACACATAGGGGTGTGCATTTGATTGGTTTTGGGCTATTTTTTTACCAAACCAAATCGAAAAACCGAACCAAATTAATTGAAATTTTAAAATGAAAACGGAACCGACCGAATTAACCGAAATTTTTAAAAATATCAATTATTTTAATTTTTTTATTACATTATTATAATATTTAAAAAATAAAAAAAATATTAAAATTTTTACCGAATTTTCTGAGTAGAAAATCGAACCAAAGAATCATTTTGGTTCGATTCGGTTCAAAAAAAATTTTCATTCAAGCCAACCAAGTCGGTTTGATTTTTTGTTCGGTTAATTTGAAGGGCTTGCACACCCCTATATACACACACACAAAAATTATATACTATTTGTATATAGTTGCATTAAATTATTTGTTAAAAGAATTTTATAGTTATTGTAATTCTATTTGGATGTAATTAGGCCCAATACTCTGAAATATGAGTTCAAACAAATTAAATATATAAGTAGTTATTAAAGTTTTTTTTAATGGTAGATTGTCTAGATAACCTTAAATCATCACTTTTTATGGTTGGGACTATTGAACTAAACAACTGTAATCGTGCATTGTTTTGCGGTGACACCATTTATTCAGTAAAGTCGAAGTTAGTCCCTCTTGTTAGGGGTGTTAAAATGGGTTGGTGGGTCTTGTTCATGTCAGGTTGACCCACTTTGTCAACACAAACACAATTCATTTATTAATCGTGTCAAATACTTCCAAATACTCCAACCCTAACACAACACAGAAATTAAATGGGTTACACGAATACAACACGTGTAACCCATTTTTTTAAAATGGGTTGTATAAGTTATAAAATTTATCACGACTCATTTAACCTGTATAAAATTTATAATATATAAAAATATTATTTTTCACAAAAAAAAATGTCTATAATTTAGCAATTTGCATAATACGTTTATAGAAATATTATTTTTATAAAAAAAATTTCTATAAATAACTATTTTAAAATATTATTTTTATAAAAAATTCTAGAAATAACTATTTTATTATTTAAAATCATAAAAGCTATATGAATTTTGGGAAAAGGTACAAAAACACCCTTATAGTTTTGCCCTAATCTCACTTAACCCAATAATGTTTTTGAAGGTTCAAATACACCTATATCGTTACTAAAATGACACAGAAACACCCCTCCAACTGACACCCTTAACAGTCAGTTTAATACCCGTTAAAAGTTGCTGGTGTGGCATGTGGGGCCCACCAACGTGGACATGGAGACAAATTAAAAGTTATTGTTGTGGCATGCGGGGCCCAACAACTTGTACATGTAAAAAATAACCAAAAAAAAAAATTTCAATTGAATGTTAAATCCCTACCCATTGCGAAGCTCCAGACCCTAAATTTGCTTCAATCAAATTGAAAGATCCTGAGTAACCAACACTTGATCAAAATATGAGCATGGGTTCTTCATCATCTTCGACAGCAAGACCTATTTTTAATGTCAGTAATTTGGTGGTGTTTTCTTGGTTACAGGAGTTCACAATCTTCAACTCCTATTTTTTCAAAAATCCTTTAAGGAGATCCCAAAAGAGAGAAGGACTAACCTTGTGAATGAGAGGTATAAGCGACTGGCTGGAGAGGTATCAAGCAACATTCATAGCAGAAGATAGGCTCAAACCAAGGCTCTCAAGAAAAGCAAACTTACCATCATCACCTTTGTCCTTGGCCATAAAAACCACCTTCTCTTTGAATCCTAAATCCCCAAAGTCTACTCCAGGAGTAGCATTACCATTCCAAGAGCTCCACTCCTCCAAATCTTTGACGCTATCGATGAGCATCTTGGCATATTTGGGGCAATTAGAAGCAATGGAAATGGAATCCTCTAAGGAGATCCCAAACTGATGGAGGAAGAGGGAAATGGCTTCTTGGGTGTTTGTGAGTTGGTCGTCCAACTGTTGATGTTAAGAGTTGATGGGATTTTGGGACCAAGGAAGATGGTTTCTAAAATGTTCTTTTTCAAAATCGCTCAAAGCGTTTTGAAAAAGGGCAAGGGCATCAATCGGAGATTAGTTATTTCCGACCTAAAAATGTTGGAGCTGGA
The DNA here is from genome assembly GCA_949634005.1 of Mallotus japonicus. NCBI lineage: Eukaryota > Viridiplantae > Streptophyta > Magnoliopsida > Malpighiales > Euphorbiaceae > Mallotus > Mallotus japonicus. The sequence continues at coordinate 9,773 of CATIWK010194152.1, forward strand.
AACTTGTACAATAAACGGGCTAGTGCTTAGCAAAATTTTTGATGATGGTGGAAGCAGGGCTGTTGAAGACATTGACTGGGATTCTCTAACTGTTAAGGGGACCTACCAGGAAATTGAAAAACATTATTTGCGCCTCACTTCTGCACCTGACCCTTCCACTGTAAGCATCCAATGTCTTATTGTTATTATTATGATCATCATCATCATCTTAGGAAAGTTTGAGTAAGAAATGGACTGTATATGAAATTTAATTACTTTGGCTTAAATAATACATGTGAGACCAGCAGAAGTGGCTCTACAGTTTAATGGAGCAAAATCTTCGACAATAATATTTTTTCCTCAATGACTTCTTTAATTTGCGTTTTAGGGATTTTGCGTTTTTTAGGAATCAGATTTTGGCTGCTAAGGGATTTCCCGCTTAGGGATTTTATACCACATTTTTTTGAACTGTTGGTCCCACTTAAGTTCTTTTTTTTGTTATTTGTCTGCATGTACAAGCTGTTGGGCCCCACATGCCACACCAATAACTTTTAACGGGTATTAAACTGACTGTTAACGGTGTCAGTTGGAGGGTTATTTTTGTGTTGTTTTAGTAACGATATAGGTGTATTTGAACCTTCGAAAATGTTATGGGGTTAAGTGAGAGTAGGACAAAACTATAAGAGTGTTTTTGTACCTTTTCCTATGAAATTTTAATGGATGCCATGTCGAGTTGACCAATTTATCTCACAACTTTTATGTTGAGTGTGATAGATCGTTGATTAGCTCATCAATTATGCAATTGTTCAAAGATGAGTTAATAGTATAACATCAATAAGTTTGCATAATTATAAATCTTCGTTGTTAATTTTATGTAGTGAAATGCATTGCATATGAAGTTCATTATTTATAAATTAAAAGGTTATT
>CATIWK010194167.1:0-16552 GCA_949634005.1 Mallotus japonicus
GGAAGCCCAGAAGCTCAGGATAGCCGGGTATCATAACAGATATGTTCGATAGAAGCAGTTTAAAGTCGGAGATCTCGTTCTACGGAGAGCAGATATTGGCAAAGGCAATTCTGGAACATACAAGCTCGGACCTAACTGGGAAGGCCCTTATCAAGTCTCAGAAAACACTACAAAGGGTGCATACAAGATACGAGACATGCAAGGGAAAGAGCTACCAAGATATTGGAACTCGGACAGCTTGAGAAAATATTACTAATAAAGAAAATTGTACTCAAAAGAAAATTAGATACTTAGATGCAATAAAAAGTACTATTGTATTGATCTCCAAAAACCTTACAAAAAAAAAAGAGGCAGCATCTATATCTAAGCATTAATATTCGAATCCTGAGGAATTGGCTGAGGATCCGAGTCTTCTAATATCTGAATCTCAGAGGATTCAGCAAATGAACTACCAGCAAGAGAAGGCCTTTCCTTAGAGGACGAAGGCCCAGCAGGAATCGCAGAAGGAGACTTTGATAACTCATTTCGTTGCTTTTGGCTAGATTTTCTTGCCTTCTCCCCCTCTGAAGCTATTCGTGCTAGGTCAAGGGGAGTAATCTTGTCAACAAGGGTAAAGTCCAAATCAGCTTTTTGTGCAAGCATGGCCTTTTTGCACTCAGACTTGTATATCCCAAGGAATTCACCCATCATCTTTTGATAAGGTTTTTTGTCAGCATTCCGAGATTCCTTTTCTTCAGACAATTCCTTCCTCAGACGCTCAATCTCCTCGTCTTGAATCTCGATCTTCCCAGTAAGCTGAGCATTCGAATTCTCGCATTCCTGAATCTTCTTTTGACAAGATTCCACCTCAGACCTCGCTTTAGCACGCTCCACCTCTTCAAGCTCCAGAGTACACTTGGTAGTATCTAGCTTCTTCTCTAAACCAATAGCAATGGTGCCGACCTCAGCCTCCTTCATATTATACTCACTTTGCAGGACGAACTGGTCGTCCCTCGCCAGCATCAAACCTTGTGCCATCTGGATATAGCACACAGTCAACAACAGCTCTAAAAAAAAAAAAAAAAAGATGAGCAATAATTCAGCAGATATTACCTCTAAAGTATGGCAGATCAGCATGTTGTAGAGCTCCCCTTTGCCTACATCCCGCCACCGCTGAATGTCCTAAAGAAGGCGCAGAGTCTCCACACACTCTTCTCGGACTTGCAGGTTAAGTACACTGGGGGGGATTCATCTTCTCAAGGATCCAAGGCCTTGCCTCCGGACATCCAGGTATTCTCGGCCGTTTGACAAAGATCCCTTCAGCAAGCTTTTCCTCAACTTCCACTTCTTTAGCTCGCGGGCGTTTTCTGGAAGGACCAGCGGTAGCAGCATTTCTCCAAATAAGGGGAATCTCATCTTCATCCTCAGCCTCTGTACGAGACTCAGGCTCTACCAACGCAGGCTCAGCACCTGTCTGTTCTTCTTCCTGGGCAATCTCATCACCCATTGGAGCATCTTCTCGCTCAACATCTAGTATTAGAATTCCGTCCACAAAGGTAAAAAAGTGAGCCATCTACATGAACAAAAAGGAAAAAGAAAAGTCAGAATTAATACCTCAAATAATCTCGAAACTTACCATTACTCCCGGGATACACTCTTTGAAGGTATCGCCGGGCACAATTCTCAGCAGAAGTCCTCATGGATACACTCCGCTCGTGAATCCTTTTTATTAACAAGACATCTTCTTCAGGCAACTCTTGGGGACGCCGCACACGATGACAGTCATCTACCCATAGTTGGCGGATCTCAAAAAATTTCCTAGGATGCTCTATGACAAAATAATTGTGTCTCCAAGATTTAGGAATATCTCGGAGTTTCATAAAGAGACTCAGATGAGGAATAGCCGAAAGAGCAAATGTGAGCTCCCCCTTCTTCTTATTTAAACTATACATATACCGGAACATGTCAAAGTCCGGTTCTCTACCCTCCCTGTGCATCAACTCCATATACCTAACCAAAATCCTATAGCTATTGGGATGTAGTTGCCCGGGAGCGATATTATACATATTTAAAAACAGCTTTACAAAAGGGTCTAGGGGAAACCTCAACCCTCCCTCTGGCTGATCCTGATATACGACTATCTTCCTAGCATCTGGGTAGGGCTCATTCGCCCTTTTATCAGTAGTATGCAAAATATAGGCTCGTGGTATATTAAATCGACGCCTATACCATTCTAACATCCCCAAATCCACCCTCGACTCAAAAAGATTAGACTTTACCTGTTCTCTCGGAGCCATGGCACTATAGCAAGGAGGAAGAGTCTAACAAACAAAGAAAGAAGAAGTAGAAGGTATTCACCTAGAGAGCGTAAAGACCTTAGCAAAGCAATGGCAATGGAAGCAGTAGCAATGGGGACAGCAGAAATAGAAGAACGAAACGCAAAAGAGCAAAAGAGGCAAACAAAAATAAAATAAGGTGACTTCTCTCCATCTTCTCACCTTCTACTTATAATCTAGAAGTGTCAAAAAAAGACCCGGGTTGCCCTCACCAATTGGTTACTCATCATAGAAGTTGCAAGGGGTAAAATGGTCATAACTACACCCTCATCAATTGTCATCATTGAAAGTGTTAATCGAGGCCTCGTCCTCCCCAACGGACGCGACGTTCTCTCTGCCAAACTGACGTCGCACGTCACCTCCTCTGGCAGTTGATCAGACGCTGGCAGTAATATAAAATTCAAATTTCAAAAAAAAAAATAAATAAATGAATAAATCTCTCAACAGCCGCGACACATGTCTGACCTCCAGCTGTCGAGAATCTCGAATCATGATGACTACAAGCCGAGCATCTTAAACAGGGACGAGTATATAGAAACTCTCTCTCTCGAACGTGCCTAACGAGCCGAGCTTCCTAAGGGACGAGTATACAGAAACTCTCTCTCTCGGACGTTATACGAGTCGAGCATCTTATTCAGGGACAAGTATATAGAAACTCTCTCTCTCGAACGTGCCTAACGAGCCGAGCTTCTTAAGGGACGAGGATACAGAAACTCTCTCTCGGACGTTATACGAGTCGAGCATTTCAAAACTCCTGCCTTGCCAGGTCCCATTCTTCGTGTTCACTATAACACTAGTGGGTTACTCCTTTGGGACGCCGAGCATCTATAAGCCCAGTAGGCACTTTTTCGCTTTTTCAGGATCATCAAAGACTTGGTACCAAGCATCCTCATTGACCAACGACTGAGGCTGGCCACCTCAGTCCAACAATACGACTTCAACAAATTTTTCTTTATCTCGGACATAAATATCCGACTAGACTTTCGGGGGAGACTCTTGATACCCCATAGGTATATTTCTATTCTATACTCAATATATTTCCTAAATAAACAGTAACTTACGGAGGAATGAAGCCTGAATTAAATTGGAGAAGGAGTCTCAGATTAGGAAGTAAATATTCACAAATTGGACAAGTCCTACAAACAAGAGAAATCTCATTCCTCTTAGGTTTGTCTATCTCACTCTCTATAAATACTCATTTCCTTCTCCTTTAATATTCATTCTATTCTATCTGGCTATTACTCTCTTTATCTCTCTAAAAAGCTCTCTTTACATTCTCTAACTTAAGCATTGGAGGATTAGTGGGAAAAACTCACATCTCACCTTACTTCTTGTTGGTTGCTTGACCGCAGGACTCAGAGGTTTCAGAAATCAAGTTATCAAGGTTGATGGCTAAAAATATGCCCCTAGTCATCACCATCATTACAGAGGGACATCTGATGTTAAGCTATGCTACATCAGGTGAGCGGCTCATGTTACGCAGGGATGCAGGATTTATGCACGAGAGATGAATTCACAAGAATAAAACCCATGATGATGATGCCATTGTCATCGACTTTATGAATCATGCTTGCTTTTTAGATACATCCAAGCCTTGTCTCCCTAGACAGAGCTTATAGGCCGTAGATGTGGGCAGTCGCGCATGCATGTAAAGGGACCCAATCCCATCATCAATCATCAACAAAAAGTGACGTCAAATTAAATTAAATACTATTTTTAGAACAATATAAATTAAATTAAATACTATTTGAAGAACAGCAACTCCCCAATCCCATCCACCTCATCACATCCAACGACAGTACATTTGTGCTCTCTCTTACCTCTCCAAACAATAATACTAATAATCATAAGCTTTTCAGAGAACTTTTCAGATCTCTAATAATAATAATAATAACAATAATAATAATCATAAGCTTTAGGATAGTCGAAATGCTACACTTATGCGTGCATGGAGAAATGGAGATAGCTAGGGAAGGCTTACATTAATTTACTGCTACTATACCTTAATAATTAAGACGAGCTGCCCCTGCTGCTGGTGCTGCTACATTGATATTCTATAGATGGGTATATATATATTTATACATATGAACTATTATGGCACCAGCTGTTTTGCCACTTTAATAAGATATCTTTAAGAATCTAATGGCCAAGATTCTGCAGCGACTCTGATAGGAGCATCTAACATCATCTGAAAGCCGGCCCTGTTGAAAGCAATTGAAGTGGACATCTCATGGGCCGTAATGTCTGAATCTGCGCCACCTGCTGTGACCCCTACAACATTGCAATCCATCCCAAAAGACAAGGGATATTGATATGGGTTTTGATGATGGTGATTCTTATTCACCACCCAGTTTAAGTTAGCATCAGGTAGTTGAGAATGGGAAAAGTTTTCCTCTGTCTTGCACTGTTTGAGAACAGTTGATTGTTCCTTCAAAGTGCAATCTTGATGCGAGATGAGAGACTTGAAGAGCATCGATGATGACTGGTTGCTGTTGGTGTTTATGTCTATATTTTTGTTTGTTTCTGCACTTGTGTTGATTGCGATAGGAGCAGTGGTTGAAAAAGAGGGTTGGAACTGGAACCCATTTATTGAGAGTGTGTGCTGAGACTGGGAGACCAGTGGGCTAAGCAGTAAACTTTTTAGCTCATTTTCTTGGTGCTGAATCAGAAAAGAGTTTTGCAATTCATTGGTGGCTGCTTCATGAGATTGAGACTGATCCATTGATGTTGCTGGGTCTTCAAGCAATGAAGGCAAAGAAATAGAGTGAAGTGGTGAAGTGGCTTCCAAAAGGAAACCTTGTCCTTGCAAAAGGGCGCTCCTTTTCTCCCCAGCTTTGTTAAATATCCTGCAAATCACCCATTCCTCCTGCAAAATACAACCATTTCTACTTTTGAAAAATAATGTGGCAATCCTAGCAAGATCTCTAGTGCAGCATATGTCATCAAATAATCATAAAAACTGTAACCATTTCGGTAGGACCAATAAATGCAAGGCATTGACACGGGAAACTGGCAGGGGTATGTTCAATCAAAGCAATCACATCAAAAACCACCCCAAGGTTAATAATGGAGTGAAATTTGTCTAATCGGCGTGCATATCAGTAGCAGTTTTCTAACATATACAGCAAAGTCAACCCAGAAAAGGACAACACAGAAAATACAGCATGATGGATTCCCAAAGCGCACGAGTGGGAAGGACTCACCTTGCACGTGTGGCGGTAAGAGAAATCACCATCTAGACGGTACTCATGCATGACCCACTTAGTCTTCTCACCTCTAGGAGCTCTGCCCTTGTAGAAAACGAGCGTCTTTTTCATGCCGAGCAAAGCACCGCTTGAGGCACTGTACACTTCCCTATCTTTGCCTGTGGCCTTCCAGTAGCCAGCTCCGGTTGCTCTATTTGTTCTTAGCCCTGTTGGGTACTTCCTGTCCCGCAAGCTGAAGAAGTACCACTCTCTTTCTCCCATCTTTGCCACATCTGATCAACAACAAAAACAAAACGACATAACCCCCACAATTAATATTACTGTAGCATTGTCAAAATGGCCACATTTATTGATGAATTGGGATATTTTGTCAGAAGTTAAAATTAGCTTTCAGAGCATGGATAAATTTTCTATCCCTAAATGTGTGGTTGGGAATAGCTTGAAGGGTCATGACAGCGACTTTAATAAGTTAACAATATCGCCAAGAATATAGGGAAATGAAATAAATGTCTAAATATACATATGTCAACAAGCTTTAATCTTTGGTTGAACATTGGATTCAAAGACCCTTGAAAGCCTCTGTCTCTTCTCGGATCTAAATTAGTATGAAATAAATGAGCATGTTATGCATGTCAGAAGTACATTGCTTAACAGGAAATCTTACAAATTTCAAAGTCCTCTTTGTTAGATTTATGTAAAGGGATAGATTGCGCCCCCACATACATAGAGTATGCATTTGGATCAAAGATTTAAGATTTAGATGAAGGGTATAGTTATGAAATTAAGTTGAATGAGATCTAAAAGATGAATGGTAGGGTTCATGTTTAAAACCTTATATATAGAGAGAGCTTAGAGACTGCTGTAAGATGTATGTTTGCAGAAAAAGAGGGGGTTTATTAATTATCAGGATGAATACAATCTAGCCTAAGCTCAACGGAAAATCGGTTTCATTAATGTTGAAGGACTTCCGCCTCTATTCTAAAATGGGAACCCATTGTTTGTTGAGATATATATAATAGAATGAATCTTTGAACATGCATATCACATTCAGTGGTTATGTGAAGGCTTGTTTTGCAACCCATGTGAAACTGAATAAATCAGGAACAATGTTTTTTATGTATGAAATGGAAAAGAATCTGAAACCAAGATAGAGAAAGAAATAACAGTGTATATATGTACCTGGAAGCTCCCAAGGCTCACATCTGTTAAGGTCAACCTCAGCGATTTCGACACCACAAAAGCTGCCATTGAAGACCTTGGAAGCTAAATAAAAGGTTATAAGCTCCTCATCGGTTGGATGGAATCTAAAACCAGGAGGCAAACCTTGATCGTTTGTGTCTTCTCGAATGAGCTCACAGAGAAGCTCTTCCATGGACAACATATTTAAATGGTTTAGATTGTGCAGTTAAAATATGGGGTTTAAATTGCTAAAATAGAAGAAGAAGAAGAAGAAGAAGAAAAGGTGAATGGAGAGAAATGGGGAAGGGGGTTATAATGAGATGAGAAGATATGAGAAGAGATGAGATGTACAGAGAATTTAAAGCACTGAAACCGAAGGAGAAGCGATGGAAGATTCAAGGGATAGATAAGATTTGGGTTCATAAAGAGTAGAGACAGTGAGTGGGTGGCCCTACAACAAGGCACCTGGGGAAGGGAGAGGGAGAGAGAAAAGATCGTATTGCATTTGCATGTGTTTGTTGAAGAGAGGCATAAATGCTATATGGCTACATAGATGAGAAAGAGAATTATGCGTGCGTGTGTGAGCATAATATAGATAGGGAAGGAGGGGCAGCTGAATTATATATTAGGATAATATTAATATTAATATTGATGAAGACGAGGAGAGGACAGTACTCCAGTCTCCAGGGCCAGGCTGAGTAGAGAAGTGAGATCATCTTTACCATCATCACCTAATTCTTCTTCTTCTTTTGTGTTATCATCAAATACTAATAATTTCCTTCCTTCACCATTTATTGCTCTTTCCTCCAGCGCCTCCTATGTCTGTCTCCCTCTGCCACCTATTTTCTTTTTTTCCCCTCTTAACTTATTTTTTCTTGTCGTATTATCATTTTCATTCGCTAAAAATTTTAATCTAAATATAAGAAATTTTTTCCTCCAATTTTTATTTTATACAAATTTATTTTGATTCAAATCTTACATAAATATTGATTCACATATTCGAATATTAATATTTATATTCATACCGGATTTTAAGATTATAATTCTCATTGCAATAATTAAATAAAATCTCAAAACTTTTTCTCCAAATGTTATGTCGAGGATTGAACATAATATATAACTATAGAAAATTACTTTCGAAAGTTTGTAATTTTTTTAACACAATGTAACTAAATATTATTGAATTGAAAACTCTTTGATCATTAGAGAGTGTTTGGCTGCTGGGATACAGCTGATAGTTGTTCATCTCCCAATAGCTCTCAAAATATATTTGGTAATTTTTTTTAAACAGTAACTAGTAATTATTAGGATACATAACAACTACAATTTCTATTGGCTTGAATTTGGAGCTATTCATGAACTGTTATGTTGTATCAAAAAAATATTATTCCAAAAGTATTTTCATATCCTTCTAGTTTATTTGATTTAAACTAACTGTAAAAAACAAAAACCTTGGCTCTTATCCAATCCAAAACTTTTAAGTCTCTTTGAATTAAACTAACGGTTAAAAATAAAATCTTATCTAAACTAAAGCTTTAATTGTGTGTTTTTAAATTTTGGGCCAGCAGCAATATATATATGTTTGTGTGGTATGTACTTTGAGGGAGGGACGTGTTAGTCAAAAAATACTTTCTTATTTAATATTTAATTGCTCCAAATATCCACATGATACTTTTTATTATTTTTGACATAACTTTTATAATATTATTAAAATAATACATAATTTTGTTTTTATTAAATTATATTCTCTATCAAATGTGAAATTATATACCTTTACAATATTATTAAAATGATTCAATTGATGTCTAGATATTACCTTTATAATATTATCATTAAAATAATATATAATGTTATTTTTTTTTGTCAAATGTTACACATATGTATATATATACACCTTTATAATATTATTAAACTAATTTAATGAATCATTAAATATTTAAACAACAACATTTTATATTATTTACAAACAGATAAAATATATTTATATATAATAAACATTCATCAAAAATATTTTATGATGAAATTGGAAGCAGAGAGAGTTGATGATGAAATGAATCAAAATTCCAAGCAAATGGAGGAAGATCGAGGAGTAGGGTGGTAGTACACAGGACACATACATAGGAGCTAGCATTGATACGTGATGATGTATAGAGCAATAGGAAGCATTTATTGAGATATGATTATCAGAAAATAAGTGTCGGCGTTGCACGTGTAATGCATATATGTATGTAGGCATTTAGTTTTAGATAGATAGTAGATGTTAGCGACTCTCCCAAGTTAAAGATAACAACACTACCCCAGAATCTAATGCTGCCTCTGCCTCTGCCTCTGCCTCTGGGTGTTGCATAAGCCTACCTAAGTAAGCTATAGCTAGCTACATGCAATGCAATGCAATGCAATATTATATTTGGCCTGCTGCCTCCATCTCCTCTCCTAATTCACCATTTCTTTTCTTTACGTTCTTTCGCTTAACAACTTCATTATTTTTTCTGTAATCAGCTTTTCTACACCTGCCTCTCTGATCACTCAGCACAGCAGTCCCTTTTTTATTTTATTTTCTCTGTGTGTGTGGGTTACCGCACGTGAATGTGACTGGTACTACCCTTTTTCCTTGATCCAGAGATATACCTATACCACCATTGATTTAATCTCATCTCTCGTATTAATTTCAGTCGTCTCCTATTTATGGACCTAAGCTAACTGTGATAAATGGGGAAGGGTAAGTATAAGGGGTGACTGGTAACAGACACACACACATATATACATATATATTTATTCTCATTAATAATCCATTGTACCCAAGTGGATCATATTAATCCTGTACATGCTACGGGCCCTCCATGGCCTGCTTCCCATGAGCAACGACCAGCAATAAAATCTTTTAAATTATATGGGAAGCCAACCTATAGACTCAACCTTCATTAGGGAGGTAAAAAAAAAGAAGACGTTTTTAGAGTGGAGGGGCCATGTCTCTCACTGTTTGTCTGGTTGTTTAAAACCAGATGAAAATGAAGCAACAAAAATTAATAATATTATGCATGCAAAATTGGATAACAAATGTGAAGGTGAAAGAACAGAAAACAAGAAAGAAAATTAGAGTGAAAATGAGTAGGTAGCTAGAAGATGAAGATGAAGATTGATAATCAATGGAGAAGTCAGTAAAGGACCATGGGATCACCGACCTGCTCCTTCTATTTATGTATCTACGTAGCTAGTAAATCAAATTACAAAAGACCCAAAAGGAGAGGGACATCTCAAGGATGCAAGGACTCCCATTATTATACATAAAATTCATTAGCAGCCTCCTTCTCCTTCAGAAATTGGAAGAAAAGGTGTTCAGTCCAAAACACATTAATTTCACGTTTCAATCATAGCCCTCAATCGACTGCTGCAACTTTAGCTCCAACACCATCCGTACCCTACATCTAACATTTAATATATGGAATTTTTGCCAACATTGAGCTACTCTATTTAAATGCTCATATGGGACCAATGTTCTTCCTATTGTTATTATTATTATTATTGTTATAAAGAAAAAGAACCTAAACGTACACTGGTATATGTATCACCTTTTGGATGTGTTCAGAATACCCATTTTTTTAGATACATTTTTATAGGTTAATGTGTCATTGTCTCTATGTATTTACTTAAAAGAAGACTTCGAACTTAAATATGTACTATGCCTTCCGCATTGTTAGCCTCACTGTTAAAATATCATGGGATGCCTGATTTCATCTAGGATTAAATTCTCCTTATAATTTTTCATTCACTAGCGAGGAGATTTGTAGAAAATTTTTTCAGTTTATTAACAACAATAATTTGTGAGTGTTGACAAAAGTGGTTGTGGAGAACTGGAAGTGCAGGAAAGTCGCCGGTGTGGGGTATTTTGTTTAGCGGTAGGTGAGAATATGGACTGTGCATCGTCGAGGGACCACAGGTCCAATTTGTTTGTTAATGGGAGACTATGGGAGCTATAGTACATATACTAAATGTATAGATAGGGCCATCTTTTTTACTTACGCCTTTTCCCTTGTATGGTGGGTTATCAGTTATGTACGCAAATCTCAGGAGCCAGGACTACAACTTACTACAAATTCCACACCCCAATGCATTTTCCTTACCTTTTTACTTGCATTTAATTCCCCTTCAACGACCTATCACTTTTAACTGTTTGCCCTTTTTTCAGTGATAATTCTAGGGTGGTTAGATTATTATTTTTGGTCCACTTGGCTCTATCTGTATGGCCCAACAAAAGTCAGTGTATTTATAAATAAAGATGGAGTAAAATTTAAATTGAGAAAGCTCATGTATGAGTAATGTGTTTTAATTTTTTTGGTTTGTAATATTCTATATGAAGTTTATTAAATTTTAACTGATTTGGTTTAATTTAGATAAAATTATCAGGGTAATCAAAATTTCTCAACTACTAATTTAATATAATTACATGCATCACTCTTATGCTTCAAAATATTATTTGAATAAAAAATTTAATTAATTTTAACGATACGTGGTAAATCTTATATTTTAATTCATAACATTTAATCTTGTAAAATAATTAGAATCTTAGCAGAAAAAAGTCAATTAGGCTCCCATTACTTGACAATCACACACGCGTATATGCTATTTTGAAGGGCTGATCTGTTGATAATCATAATGATCTGGAGATTGTCATTTTCTCAAGGGACGAAGTAGGTCTTTCATTATGTTCAAAAAAGTAGGTCTTTCATTAACTCACAAGTGCCCTCACCTCACCTCACATGTGGCTGTGACTCAGCCCATCATCTGCTATTTCCTGATATTTAAAGATTATGAACTGCGTCCTGTCAGAAATGGGGGCTCTCAGTCTCCTTTATGGGCCATTTTTCAATTTCAGATTCTCAATCTCAAGCCGCAGTCAGGCCCAGACAAAGAAGCCTTCCTACTGCTGGAACAAGAACGAGAATGAGGCGCATGTGTTTGGTAAAGAAACACCATATATATATATATATATATATCCTTAGATCGAACAGCGTCCCTTGTCAATCTTAGCTCCTAAGGCTGTCTGTATAGTACTTATGTTGCTGCTAGCTTCAAATCAACTCCTCGTATATTCTATTTACCGCGAGTTGGAGGAGAGTTGACAAAATTTTTTTTTTTCTTTTTTTTTAATATACATGATATTTCAGATATGCAGTAATTATAAAATTCTATTATTTCAAAATTTAAGCTGTCGACTTTTTATTTTGACATAGGCAATATTTTTTTTTTTTTTTGTAAAAAATTGATTGATAAAGTGTAATTTTTAAAAAATTTTGCTTACATAATAAATGTATATATATTTTTTTTGAGTTGAACAACAGAAATAAAATTTATTCTTGCAATTTCAAACTCACCTTCTATGTACGAATATTAGCTACTAGCCTTAATATTTTGATCTTGTCACTTCATTACATTACACATGATATGATCATACACTTAGATTCAAAGCCAACCAATAGAACCAATCTTAAAGACTCGGTATTCAGATCGAGTAATAAGCAAAATATTAATTTCCACAACTTTACTTGAAAGTAACACCTTAAACATAACCTATATATATAACCCCACTACTTGCTCCGTCCTCCATCTCCATCCCTTCATCTTCGTTTAATTTTCGCATTTTCAAATCCCACTTACATCAAATTAAGATGTCTTTCTCTTCATATTCGTTGGTGTTTCTTCTGGCCTTCTCCTTGTCTTTCTTTGCCTATTCGGGATTTGCTCGCGATTCAATCGTTGGCTATGCCTCAGAAGACTTGAATTCCAATGATAAACTCATTGACCTCTTTGAATCATGGATATCAAAATTTGGAAAGATTTACGAAAGCATCGAAGAGAAGCTGGAGAGGTTCGAGATTTTCAAAGACAACTTGTTCCACATTGATGAGACTAATAAGAAGGTCAGTAACTATTGGCTTGGACTCAATGAGTTTGCAGACTTGAGCCATGAAGAGTTTACGAATAGGTATTTGGGATTGAGACCTGACTTGTCTAGAAGGAGACAATGCTCTGAAGAATTCGCCTACAAGGATGTCGCCATTCCCAAGTCTGTGGACTGGAGAAAGAAGGGAGCTGTTACCCAGGTCAAGAACCAAGGTTCATGTGGTAAGTTTCTCAAGACATATATAACTATAGGCTAACTACATACATACATAATTGAATTGGCTAAATTGAGTGTGGTGAATATATATGTATGTGCCTTCAGGTAGTTGCTGGGCATTTTCTACTGTAGCCGCAGTTGAGGGTATAAATCAGATTGTTACTGGAAATTTGACATCTCTATCAGAGCAAGAGCTGATCGATTGTGACACAACTAACAATAATGGCTGCAATGGAGGACTTATGGATTATGCATTTTCCTACATAGTAGACAACGGTGGACTCCATAAGGAACAAGATTACCCATATATCATGGAAGAGGGGACCTGCGATTTTAGGAAGGTAATAAAATTAATAGAGCCCAGAATAGAACTAGGTTAGAACCCACAAAGCACATTTTCTAAAATGGTCATGTTCATATATGATTTAATCCCTTTTTGTCTTTCAGGAAGAATCAGCTGTAGTAACCATTAGTGGGTACCGTGATGTGCCCCAAAACAGCGAAGAAAGCCTATTGAAGGCACTTGCACATCAGCCCCTCAGCGTAGCTATTGAGGCTTCTGGAAGAGATTTCCAATTTTATAGCGGGGTAAGTAAATTTTCATCAATGGCAGTTGCTTTCAACACCGATCTAGCTATCTTAACTGTAGAAACAGCGTATGCTTAGCCAGTTAATATAATAGTTAATGGGGGAGTTCCATATCTTGCAGGGTGTTTTTGATGGGCATTGCGGAACTGAGCTGGACCACGGAGTGGCAGCCGTTGGATATGGAACAAGCAAGGGCTTGGATTACATCATTGTGAAGAATTCATGGGGACCTAAATGGGGAGAAAAGGGCTATATAAGGATGAAGAGAAAAACTGGCAAGCCTGACGGAATCTGTGGAATCTACAAAATGGCCTCTTATCCCACTAAAAATAAGTGATTATAAAACAATGGTTTCCAGTACCTACAGTTTCTCCTGTTGTTCCCATTTTTCTTTTCATACGAGCAAACAAGACCATGTAAAACTGCATGCTTGATGCATGTCTTTCAATAATCTGCTGAATGTTTTTATCTAATTTGGCAATAAGTGATTTTAATTCCTAATTATACATGGTATAATTAATTGTTTATTTAAAGAATATTTTGTGCATATACTTAACAACGGATCTCCTCCGTCTGCTGATAATTAACCACAGTTCCCAAGAATTATCCATAACAAGAGTATAACACCAAATAAAATATTAAAAGAAGGAAGATTTATATGATAAAGCACAGATCATAGAAGATTACAAATAACAACCACTATTTCTATGCAAAATATGGTATATATTATTATTATTCCTTGCAAAGAACATTCGCTACAGCTAGCTAATATATATTTTGACGTCGATTTCAACTCCACTCCTGCGTCTATCACTAACAACAAATTAACGATACTTAATTTCAGATCGAAAGAAAACAAAGCAAATTCGACAACATCAGAAGATGATGCATTAAAAAAGAAAAGAAAAGAAAAGAAAACTTGTAGATGACCATATCTTTCCTGCCTAGCTAAGCTATAGCTAATGTACAGATAGGGAACTCTGGAACCCCTCTTAATTACAAGTACATACCATACATCATCGGAGTTGAGCTGCACCGATGTCCAAGCCCTTTCATTACTTCTTCGATTAATTTATTCATGGTCATCTTCATTCTCATTCTCATTCTCATTCTCTTCCAGTGATCTTCCCATGGTTTCAGGCGTGAATAGATAGCTAACGGCCGCTCCCATAAAACAAACAACTCCTAAACACAGCAATGCAGTTTTCATTGGTTTAACCTTTGGAATTTTATGATCTTCTTGCTCTTGTGTAGCATATAAAACAGCTATAGCCCCAATCAGTGCACCCACCTTGCCCATAGCCCCGGAAATTCCATGACAGGTTGATCTAAATCTCGCAGGAAAAAGTTCAGCAGGGACTATATAGGTGGTTGTGTTGGGTCCAAAATTGGAAAAGAAAAAAGTGAGTCCATACAGGAATAAGAAAGCTCCATCTGTGTTTTTTTGCCAATGTTTATAAGGTATTCCCAGAGCAAAAATATAAATGATACCCATGAAGAGAAAGCCCATGATTTGGATTTTTCTTCTTCCAATACGATCAATGAAAAGGACAGTGAAGTAATAGCCAGGAATGGTAGAGCAGATTGCTAAAATGGCCTGAAAGAAAGCAACTTTAAAAGCTTCTTTATAGACATTTTTTTTATCTAGTTTCAGGTACTGACTGTAAATTTGGGACTGGAAAAGGTTGCTACTGTAGAACACAATGTCTAAGAGGAACCAGTTCAGGGAACAAGAGAAGAGATCACGGCCATGGCGACGAAAGAATTGCTTGGAGAGAAGAGGATAGGTTGGTCTATGTTGTGGCAATGGCTTGTCTTCCGCTATTTGGCTCATCGAAACTTCTAATACTTTTTCCATATCTTTGGCTGCTTGCAGAACATTATTCTCCACTAGAGCTGTGTATCTGGAAATTGCAAATTAAGACATAATACAACAATTATTATTACTAACGAACATTAGTTATTTTTTTTTTTGAACAACAAACATTAGTTATTTAGATACAAAAATGAACTCACGTTATGAAAACACATTAAAAATCAACGTAAACTTTAAGTTCCAAAATACAAGGTGCAAAAATAAAAAATTATAAAGGGTCATTTTTTTTGTATTTTTAAATATAATCAAATATAAAATTGAGTTTAATATAGTAGCAATTATTATAAATCAACCTATTACAAATAAAAAATATATATAATAAAAATAAAAATATATTGAATTTCCTTAAATAAAATATTTAACACTAATCATATATATGGAAAAATAGATATTAGAAGAAATTTTGTTCCTTATAGATCTACCTAACTCGAATTTAGAAATAGTTGATATACTCATAACTACTGGATATTGAATACGCCAGATGCTAGTCGAAACCTTTATAACTACTAAATATCGAAAGCATGAAATGCTATATATATAATAATAATAATATGATATAATAATAGCAACAGAGCTATATGATATAATAATAGCAACAGAGTAGCGACATGTATCCCTGTCGCTGGTGGAGGGCAATGTCCATTTTGCCCCAAGTCAATTTTTTTTTAATTTCAAATTTTTGGTGAATTTTTTTTTTTTAGAATTTAAAACGTTGTACACGGGTGAACCTGTTGTGTAAGGATTTAAACACATGTAGCTTGTAATTTTTTTTAATAATCAAATGGAAAAATTTTTTTTTTTTTTTCAAATTTTTTTTTAAAATTCAAAATTTTGGTGATTTTAATCTAAATTGCACACGGGTGAACTCGTCATGTAAGAATTTAAACACTCGTAACTTGTAAAATTTTTTTTAATAATCAAATAAAAAATAAAGCAAAAAGATATTTTGGTAAGCGACGCACTAAATTATTGCCCAATTTTCATTTGCATCAAGTTTTCCAACAGGCCAAACAGCGAGTTGACTAAATTTTATTTTCTTTTCTTTATCAAGAGGATTAACGTCAGATAGATTACAACAATAAAATTTTAAATATTTAAAATAAATAATTAAAATTTAATTCACATTAAAAATTTAAATAATTTTTTTGTTAAATTTGATATTGAAAATCACTCAATTATAACTTAATGTTGAATCACACATGAAAGCATATCATTGATAAAGAAAACTAAAATTATAAATTTGATAAACTCTAATATATATATATATATA
>CATIWK010194227.1:0-14864 GCA_949634005.1 Mallotus japonicus
AATACTAACTTCTCTTAGTCTTGTGTTCTTTTAGAATTATTTTATTAATTACTATTTTATCCTCTATTTACATGCAATTTCATATAAACCCTTATTTTAAACAATAAACTCCAAGGCAAACTAGTCATGAAAAAGCAAATAAATAATGCAAACATTCAAAGCAAAAAAAACCCTAAATTAGTCTAATCTACAAGTTTTAATTAAAATGAGCTAAATTTACATATTATGAGAGCTTTAAATTAATGGGCCTAATTTTACATGTTTTAATCTAAATGACCTTAATTCTACAAATTATGAAAAAAAAGGTTTACTTAATAAGCTAAGTCTAAATAATTTTATTAACTAAAAAAGGGCCTAAGTCTAAATTAACTAAGTGGGCCTAAATTATTTCTAGCCTAAAATCTAATTAATTATGAGCCTAAATCAAATTAATTAATTAACCCTAAAAAAACCTAATTAATAGAACAAAAGTGATCTAGTGATTAACCTAAAAAAACCCTAAAAGCAAGAAAACAAATAAACATGTGAATCATAAAATCAAATAAAGCAAAATAACTAAAAACATAACAAAATAATAATCATAAAAACAATAAACAAAACAATAATAAAAAAAATAAAACAATAAATCCATTAACATGCATTAGGTAATTTCTAACCTTAATTTAATTAACATGCAACCTAAATTAATCTAAAGCCACCATTCATTCTATTATAACTTTACCCAATTAAACCTAATTTACTAACCAATTAATCAAAATAAAAAAAAACATTCAACCACACATAATTTTACTATTCCCACTATTGGGGCTATTACAATGATCTACTGCAAACTAAATTAAGTACAAACCCAAAATAAAACATAAAATAAAATAAAGTAAAAAAATAATAAAAAACCTAAAAACTAAATTCTAAAACATAATTCGATCCATGGCATTCCCTGGATCCTTGTGGGTTCTTCATGAATTTACTCCATCACCGTGCACTCATGTCACCCCATCCATCATAAAATACACAAAAAAAAAACAAACAAATAAAGATTAGTATTAAATAAAATTAAGAATTAAAAAAGAAATCAAAATAAACAATAAAAATCAAATAAAAAGTAGAAAAGAGTAGAAGAGTAGATGTGAATGCAATATGATTTGCTCCTCAGAGTGGTGTTTGTCACTGTTTGCTTTTGAAATAAATCTTCAGAATTAATTCTTGTTCTCGGCTTGTTGCGCTTCTTTTCAAGTTTTAAAATCAAAATCTTTGAAAGTTTTTTCTGTAAAAACGCACCTCTACACCCTGGAAGAAGACTCCACAAGAAGTTCTTCCGGAACAAAGATAAAAATGCTGTAAAAATCAGAAGTTCTAAGAAAGCCTCCTCCACTCAGGAGTTCACCTGGGTTTTTATAGTAAACTCATAAAAACCCTAGCTCAAAGTCACGTAACCTACTGTGACTTCAAGTGATCCTATTAGACTCTAAACAGGACTCTAAAATAGAGATAAATCCCTCAACAGGCCTTTATCTCATCATCTGACCAATTAAAACGCTGGAAAAATTGATTTAATTGACTAAAAAATTAAAAAAATAGAGTCAAAATGAAATTCGGACTGCATAATCCCGATCGGGATTATGTATTTCCGATTGAAAATACATAATTCCGATTGGAATTATGCATTTCTTATCAGAAATGTGTAATTCCGGTCGGAATTACATATTTCCGATCGAAAATATGTAATTCCGATCGGAGTTACATAATTCCGATCAGTTTTAAAATTTTTTTTTAACTTTTAATTACTAAAAGACCCCTGAAGAAAAGAAACTTTCACTGAAAGACCCTTGAAGGAAGAAAACTTTCAATTTAGTCCTTAAAACTCAATTAAATCTTTGAGAAAGAGCATTTTAGCCTTTGAGATCCAAAAATCAAATTCTGAGGATCTATTTATAATAGATTCTCATCACCGGAGTCCTCTGTCGCATCCACACTCCCTTATCCCGGAATTGGGTGTCTACAAGGTGAACTTAAGAAACCCAATGCCATCTATAATTTATCTCCCTTTGAGAAGACTGAAGTCTTTGAGTTTTTAAAGAACTTGAAAGTTCCTGATGGTTTTGCTTCTAACATATCTAGATGTTTGAATGTGAAGGATCGTAAAATTTATGGAATGAATTGTCATGACCATTATATTTTTTTTACAACGTATTTTACCATTCATTGTTAACGGGATATTGCATAAGGATGTATGCGGTCCTTTAATGGAATTGAGTATTTTCTTTAAAGAGTTGTGTTCAAAGGTATTGAATCCTAAGGATTTGGATGATATGAAAATAAGATAGCAATAACCCTATGCAAGTTAGAAAAGATTTTCCCACCAGCTTTTTTTGACATTATGATTCACTTGGTCATTCATTTAGTTAGAGAAGCTAAACTTGCTAGACCTGTTCAGTACCGATGGACGTACCTTATAGAGAGGTAATTTTAATATAATTTTTTTAACTTACGAAAAAAATAATATGTTACACTAATTACTAAAATTAAATATTTTTAGGTATCTACGAAAACTGAAATTATATGTACGCAATAAAGCACGTCTAGAAGGATCAATAGCCGAAGGATACATCGTTGATGAGTGTCTTACCTTTTGTTCACGGTACTTAAATACTATGGAGACCAAATTCAATAGACCACCCAAAATGATGATCATATGGATATTGGTATAAGTAATTTATCCATTTTCAAAAAAAAAAAAAAGGATGTCTAAAAGGCTCGTCAAAACCTTTGACACTCAGAATGGAAGAATTCAATGAAGTATAGATGTATATATTACAAAATTGTGGGGAAGTGTGGCCGTGTATAGAGTAAGTGTACTACTCTATGTTTAATGTTAACTTTTACATTAATAATAGTTAAAATTCTAAATGTGTTTGCTTATACAAAGAACATAAGAAGCTATCAATGACAAATGAAAAGGATGTGGTTGCAAAGCATAAAAAATAATTTACAAAGTGGTTAAGTCGCCGTGTAAGTACAAAAAATATTTAAAATGTTTTTCGTTAATATATTAAGTAATATTATGTTAATATGAATTATTTTATCTTTTAGGTCTCTGAATTACATAAAGAAGGGAAAGTAGAGTAGATCTTTATAATTTAGCAATGGGTCCAAATCGGCTAGTTCATCGTTAATTCGTTATGACACATATATTTTCATTGGTTTTAGATTCCACATAGAAGGGCATGAACGCACATTGAAATGCCAAAATAGTGGAGTTCTAGTGAAAGGCGATGTTTATTCTTTTGTTAAGGAATATTATGGTGTTTTGACAGATATTTTAAGATTTTCTTTTATTGACGGTAATGATGTATTATATTCAAATATAAGTGGTGGGATGTTGGACATAGGGGTGTAGGTTTCAAAACTGATAAATAGGGGTTCACGTATGTGAATTCAAATATATATTTGAAAATTGATAAGGTTTTTGTACTGTCATCTCAATCTGAACAAGTCTACTATATAGAGGATATGAAAGACGTTGGGTGGCTTGCCGTCAACAAAACCATGCCAAGAGATCTATACTTTAGCCCAATGATTGTGGAGAGTAATGAATTGCACGATGATGAATCACATAACAATGAAGAAGCATACCAAAAAGATGTGCTACAAATGAATTATGTTGCTTCATATGATATAAACATTGACAATATGTGTAAAAGGCTACATCGTATAGATTTTGAGGAAGAAGGTATAAATGCATGGTCAACTGCATGAGCATTTGGATGATCATAATATTTATAATTTTAGTGATGATAAGGATCAAAATGTTCAAAGTGATGATGATGCTACAATTAATGATGATTATGAAGGGGATGATGATAATGACTAGTTTTAATTTAATTTTATTTATCTTATTTCTTTGTTGAAACATAATTTTTTGTGATTTTTGGCCTTTTTGTATAATAGCTAATTTTTGCATTATTCACTTGCCCATTTTGAATTTTATTGATTTTTATTTAATAATAAGTTATCGCTTGTCAGAGTCCTTCTCCTTTTTTTTAATGGAATATAGTCTTTTAAGAAATTGATCCAATGAACTTATACGTGGATTTTTTTCATGATTTGGCAAATAATGGTGCTTATTTAGACAACTTATATTGTTATTTTTATTTTTTTAAGAATTGTAGGTGCCGTGTGATTTAGATTTATTGATAACATGTTCATCATATACGTGCAAGTATCTAACCTTCCATGTAAAACTCAAACTTCATGTTTATTTTTTTACAATCACTATAAAAGGTAACTTTTTATAACTAATAAGTTGGTTTATGGCACTGGAGCTGATATTGATGACCGTAACATGTAATGAGTTTTATTATTATTATTATTATTTAGTTTTTCTATTTTAGTTAAATTTAATAAGGGAAGGATTTTTATTTCATTAATTTTTTATTTTCATTACTTGTTTAGGATTTGACTTTTCTATGGATTTTATTTTTAATTCCTAATAAAAATTAGAATTGGTGGGTTGTGCCACTATATAAAAATGTGGCTCGTTCTATTATAAATCATCTAATAAATAATACAAGAATTTTCTCTATTAGAATTATTGTTTATCTATTTTGCTTCTCTTCTTGCAATTTCAGTTTATGTCGATAGTTTCTCCATTTTGATATTTGCTCATCCCGTAACCCGTCAGAATATATTCTCTTTTCAATAACAGGTTATGTTACTTAATTCAATTTTTTCGTTCTTCACATCTTCTAGTTCTAGTTTCAGTGATGTAACTAAATTTTATATGACATATTACATTATGCATTTTTTATTTTGCATGTGTAGATATATAATTATTAATATTTAAATGAAGAGAAACACTAACTGATGCTTTAAAATCGATTAATTGGTTTCTAGTTTTATGTTTCACACACCATTAGTATTAGCATCAAGGTTAATGTCCAATAACAGATATTTTTAACATCTGGTCATGTGCTTTTTTGCCATCCACTTTACATTTGCAGTTATAGGCACCCAACTTGTATGTTTGATTCCCCAAAGTACTTACCATCCTCTAATATAGTGAAATATATTTGTTAAGGACCTAATCAGAAATCCTATTTAATTCTCATGGTCCGTAGTTTATAATTTGGTTCATGGGTACTTTTTATTTTTTCTTTTAACCAAGATAGGATTAGTATATTAGTGTTTATTATTATTAGATAAAGAAAAAGTTTAGGAATAAATGAGATAAATTATACGATAATATTATTTGATTTTGTTTTTTCTTTTAAACGAGATATGATTAGTATATTAGTGTTTATTATTATTAGAAAAAGAAAAAGGTAGGAATAAATCATTTAAATTATACATTTAGATTATTTGATGTCTTACAATAAATGATTTTTGCATTATTTTTCCAGATTATGATTTTATGCTTTTCCATGTGTTATCTATTTAGTATTTTCAATTGGATTTCTCATTTTATTTACTATTTACATTTTAATGGAATGGATGGGAAACTAAAAAAAAAAAAAACGTAACTGAAGCTCTTCACAAGATGTTCAGAACATGAAAAAGAACATTGCTACTGTGAACATATCAAAATCCTTTCAAAATATTCAGAAGTCATTAGTAGTTCCTAATGACATACATGAGAGACAAATGTTGGCACCTGATCAATTTATCGATTATGATTTTACACAGCCACCCTCTCCGGATTCAGAAATTATTCTAGAGACTCAGAATCCAAATGACAATTCTGGTAATTTTAGTTGATTTTATTTTATTTTTCAATTAAATTTTAATTCATCAATGCAGTTATTTTTTTTTAAAACTGTGATATATGTATGATATTTGATTTTGTGAAATATTGATCAGGAAATGTTACTAAAAAGAAGCAAGGATGAGGGAAATCAAAATGTATTGATGTTGATTGGAATATAAAAGATGGAAATAACATTAAGGTTTTTATTCCTACTGATATCAATAAGGCTGTTGGAAAAAAATGCTTGCAAAATCGTCAACTATTGCGGGTTTGTGGTGCGCACTCATGTAAAAGTAAGTGCTAAAAGTTGAAAACATGTAGAGGTCAAACATGGGCAAACATTATTTGAAAAAAGTGAAGGTAAATATATAATTGATTTATTTTTTAATTAAAATGATTATTTTGAAATAAAAATAAATATGAAATTCACATTATATTTTTTAAACGTTAGGACAAGCTGATGATGATGAAGATCATTTTAAAGAATTTGTGTTCAGTACAATGCGGCACTTATACAGGATATGGAAAAATAGACTTCACAGTAATTATATGAAGTTGAGCGAAGAGGAGCAAGCTACTTTTATTCCAACAGATGTGGATGAAAAATATTGGAAAAAAATCACAGATTAGTAGAAGTCAGAAGAATTTTGGTTATTAGTTGAAGTCATAATGTATTTTGATTATATTTAATACTTTATAATAAAAATGATTTATGATTAAAAGAGTATTTTTATGCTTTACAGAAAGAAAAAAAAAAAGCAAAAGAAACTCGAATAGTCGTTCCTTGCTGAGAAGTAAGCACAAATGTGGCTCACAATCTTTTGTTGAAGTGGAGGAGAAGATGGTATAATTATTAACTATACTTTTTTGATGAAGTTTTGTGAATTGTAATATTAGAAATTAATTTTATATTTGTTAATTTTATATTCATAGAGGGATCCTATAACTAGAAAGAAGTTAAATATTGATGAATTGTAGCTGATTCAACATACAAAAAAAAAATAAATAAAGAAGGTGAAAGAGTTTGATCCGATCCTCTTTTTGAAGAACGCTATGTAAGTAATTTTATATATAAAAATAATTAGAGTTTATATATTATATTCAAAATGTGAACATGCACCATCAAATGATATTTTAAAAAAATATTTATTAATTAATACGTAATATGAAAACTATGTTAATATTTCGATGAACTAGTTTTCATCATTAGTGTAATTATTTTACTAACCTTTTTTTTTACATTGATAAAAAGTGCTTCTTACACATATAATTTTATTTCAATATAACAAATCAATGAAGGTGCTTAATCAATTGTCTGATGTATGGCATTGCATTGCAAATTCAAAGAGCTTGTTAGCCATCAAAATGATGAAGGTGTCACTCCTTTGTCTAATGATGAGATGCTTATTGAAGTGTTAGGTAAAACACCTGGATATTTTCGTGGAAAAGGTGCTTGAGTTAGGGCGCCAAGTTCAAAAGGACTAATCAGGGCTGCTAAAATTAACTAGATTTGTGACGAATTGCAGTTAATATGCAATATGAAAATCAACAGTATATAGAAAAATGGCTATCTGAAGAGCGTGAAAAAATGCAACTTGAATTCCAAAAGAAAATGGATGAAATGATTAAGAAGTGTGTAAACCAAGTTTTGCTGTAATCAGTTGAAACTCGTGAATCAATTAGGGAGATAATGAGAGATAATAATTGGTAACGAATTTAACATTTAATATTATAAATAAAATTTTTCATTTAAATTTAGAGTGACATTTTTAATTTTGCTAACAATATTTTTTTTTCTTTGTTTCTCTTGTTGTTAGATTGTTTGAGCTTATTTTCCTTGGAGAATTGGCGATCATTCTATATTGAACATTGTCAAATATTGAACTTATTATTTTTTGGGGTTTTTTCATCAGCTAGTAGTGTTGTTATGAATAGTTGATTTTTTCTCAAAAATCAATTATTATTGTGGATGATAGACTTACATTTTACAATAATATTTTTTCTTGTCTTTAGTTCAAGATTAGATTCCAACTCTTTGCAAATTTCTATCACTTCCAAATATAAAACTCTTGTATTCTTGTAATTACAAATCAGAAGTTGAATATAACAGAATAAAAATAAAACCATATTTTTGCCATTGGAACAATTACTAAGTCTAATAAACCTGAGAGCATTTCCCCTATCCTTATATGAATTAAAACAAAAAATGATTAATATCGACACCTTAGGACTAATAAATGGAGTCACGATATAATATAAGGAAAAACCAATAAGAATTGGACCAAATCCTACACTTCCACAAAATCTAACAATTTGATTTATCAACAACAAAAATATCACTCTTCTTAAAAAAACAACAATTGAATATCACTATTTTTTAAGCTAAATTTTGTGCTTTTTTTGGTGTTTTGAAAAAAATATCAACAAAGATCACTGCAATAAATTTATTTTCATTAAAAAAAACAATCAGTTAAAAAAAAGATAACTAATCACAAAAAAATATCAATCAATTTATTTTCATTTATTATTCACACGTGTTAAGAAAATCTCGTTTATCTTTTCTATTATTTATAAGTATTTCACTCATAGTTTACCATATCAAACATTAATCTCAAAATAATTTATACATCTTTGATGAACCAAGTTTGGTGTCCAATTTTCATAAAAGCTACAATCAAATCCAACTCAAATTCTAAAAACTCAAGTCTCAATCAGTGCTTATCTGTGCATTTCTCGCAAGGGTTCACTCATACGGAACTGAGGGTGCTAAGCTTGTTAGAGAATTTAAGAATGTTCCTTGTATTGAGATGAAGCTTGCTCATGGTGGTGATTTGCCGCCAACTTTTCATTCAGGTGTTCTTAGTTCTTAGGGCATGCAAAAGCGCATGCTTGAAAGTCCTACTCTTGGTGTTTGAAACTTTGTCCCAAATTGAGATGCATCTGGGAAAATTTTATAAAATAGCTTGGATTCTATGTCTTCTCTTAGAAAATACTATGTCAATAGAGCTCTTCAAAGCTAGGCTATATTTGTATCTTAATCCTAGAATGCTTCTTTTAGTTATAGTTTCACTTCTTGACAGATAATTTATCTATTTGCAGGTTCTATTATTTAGATTAACCTTCTTTAATGAGAAAGAAACATCAAACTCAGGCCTTCAAATGTACATGCAAACGGTTGAAGCTGTGATGCGTGGCCTTTCACTTGATTCTCCAACAGCCACAAGCAACCAGATTGACGGTACTATTCTTATTGATATAAACTTGGTTTTGTGTTAGTAATATGACACACGAATTAGTTATGTTAAAATACACTTGATGAAAATGTGCAAATAGTAAATCCTTCATTAGTTCCTTTTGTATTTTAATTTACATGTCTCTTTCAACATTTTTTATTTGCATGGTTGGTATCTAACTTTCATACACTATTTGGTTTATTGTATAAGTTGTTTGGTTCTCATTAATATTCCTTAATGTGGTTTCTTTAGATGGTTTCATAATTATTTCCACTTTTTGTTAAACTGCACAAGAGCTTGGTTTTGATATGATTTGACCATGTGATGGTATATAATGTGGCTTACATATATTGTAAATTTAAAATGGACAACACCTTAGGACTAATGCCTATAGCATTGCTACACACAGTAATCATTTATGCAGATGCTTATTTATTATGCATTGCTTCTTCCCTGCAACTTCATGAATTCAAATTGCATGTCAACAAACATTAAAAATTAATTGAAAGTTGTTGAATGCAATGCATCAGAACACAATTCATGCTTTAATTTTAGTTCCATTATCTAATCTATTGCATTTAGTCTACAGTTTGAAATATGTGTTGGTGTGTTTCTCCATTGCACTTACATTTCACAAAACAAGTTATAATAAAATGAAAAATAAGCCAAACATATAATATCCCTAAAAGAAGGTGTAATTATAACTCATTTCAATTTTGATAAATCTTTTATTTAACTAATTATATAATATTCCTTCAATATTTTTATAATTAATATTTTTCTCAACTCTAGAACTAATTTTATATAAGAAAATATTATGGTCATAATTAATCATAATATAATAAAAAATCATTAGTCATTTTCTTAATAAAAATTTAAAAAATAATAAAAAGTTATATTTTATATTCATAAAAAAATATTATGGTTATGTTGAGGGATGCTCAATTTTATGCTTGTTTTAAATAGGCATAATACATACATGCCCCCCTGTACTTGTCATTTTTTGTCAGTTTGACACTTCAATTTATAGTTTTACCATTTTGACACTTGAATGGCTAAAATGTAATTTTAAAACCCCTGTCAGCACACGTTGCAATGAATAGCAAATCAGCATGTGCCACATCATAAGGGTTTAACTGACCAAAAACTACAAATAGAGGTGTCAAACTGACAAAAAGTGACAAATACAGAGGGTGATAGATGCATTATGTCATCATATTAGTGCAAACCAGTGCATTTTAACAAGTTCAAGTGTCAACATGCAAAACTATAAGTTAAGGTATCAAATTGACAAAAAGTAACTAGAACAGGGGGCCATGTATGTATTATGCCTTTTAAATATTACAACCTCATTAAACTTATAATTTATTAAAATTTTAGTAAATTTGTTATTTGAGCAGCAACGCTTTATTTCTTCAATATTTTTATATTAATACTTTTATTTACTTAAAAAGTAATTTAATGTAATTTTTTAATTTTAACTAATAATTGAATGATAAAGATTAATTAACTTAATTTTAACTCTTTTTTATTAAATTTTATAAAATATTTAAAAATAATAATTATACTACTTTTCTTACACAAATACTATTGTCAAATAAATTGTATGCTTTATTTTTTAAAATATGATTATAGATACAAGATGTATAAAAGATTTTAAATAATTTAATTATAATAATTTAATTTATAAACTTTAATTTAATAAGTATTTAAAAATAATAAAAATATTATTTTATTTATATGTCAATCTAATTTTTCAATCTTGATAGTGTTACATTATAACATAGTAATTTATTACAATATTAATAAATTTTCTATTTGAACAATTATACAACATTCTTTCAATATTTTTATCTAAATAATAATCGAATTTTATAAACTTGATAGACTTATAATATAGTAATTTATTACATTCCTTTAAAATTTTTTATTTAAACACAACAATCTTTCAACATTTTTTACATTAATATTTTCATAATTAACTATTTTATAAAATTTATTAATTTTAATTTTAATTATTGGCTTATTAATTTAATATTGTACGACTTATAAAGTTATGTTAACTAATTTGATTTATATTAGATCAAATATAAGTAGATCTAACTAAAATAGAAAAATATATATTTTTAACAAAATTACTACTAAAATTTAAATTAATTTAATATGTTAGAGATAAAATAGAAGTTAACCTATTTAGAATAGGAAATATGCTTTCAATTAAATTAGAATTACATTTTAATTTAATTTGATTTGATTATATTAGAGATATAATAGAAATTAACCTAATTAATATAGGAAACATACTCTCAACTAAATTAGAATTATATTTTAATTAATTTGATTTTTAATTTAATTAGAATAGCAAATATACTTTCAATTAAATTAGAATTACATTTAATTTAATTTAATTTAATATTTATTAGTAAAAGACTAAATTATCCAATTTGTATATAATGATGAGTGAAGACTTTTTTGTAATTTTGCCTCCCTCCTTCTATATATATATATATATATATACACACACACACATACACACAATTTAGTGTGTATTATGTGTGTGTATATATAGAATTATATTTTAATTAATTTGATTTCTAACCTAATTAGAATATGAAATATACTTTCAATTAAATTAGAATTACATTTTAATTAATTTAATTTAATGTTTATTAGTAAAAAACTAAATTATCCAATTTTTATATAATGATGAGTGAAGATTTTTTTGTAATTTTGCCTCCCTCCCTCTATATATATATGAATTTATTTATTTACCAATCACAAAGTTTTTACTGGGCTGATAAACCCAAGTTTGTTTTGGACATATTCTAAGTGTGTGACCCTATAAGTTCACATAACATTGGCAGTAGGCCTAAAATCTTAATTTAGGCCTACTAATCATAAATAGCCTCTAGCAAGATATTATAACTATCCAAGTTATGCGAAGGTCGATAATCCAACATAACCTAATTTACAATGACTATTATAGTCCTTTTGTCACTTGATACCTTGATTGAACATAAAGCATAATTTATGTCATCCTTATACAATTCAACCATATTATTTTTCCTTCCTAAGTAGACTGATATTGATAACTCTTTATCAACTCATTCCAGCATGTCCCTGCATTATTCCTTAGTCTATCTTATCAAGGGGTCCACATATATTTTACTCAATTTAATTAAATGAGGGATAAATTCCTTCTTAATTACTCACATTCCTCACATAACTCATTTTATATCAAACAAGAATCTATTTCATCATCCTATTAAAGACAATGTTAGAATATATCAAAATACAAAAATAATTATATAAAAGGGATAAGTACAATTTTGGTCCCTGTGGTTTTGCCTTTTGGCAAAAATAGTCTTGTGATTTTTTTTAAGTACCATGTGTTTCACATTTTTTTACACTTTGGTACCCTTCTAACAAATATTGTTTAAAATTTATGCTTTAATGTAAAAATAATATACATTTTCAATGCTAAAATCATATAATGAGTAATATATTATGCACCTAACTACAATAAACTCACAAAAAATTAAATTTAGATGTATTTTTAATTTAATTATGAATAAAAATAAATGATTTTTAAAATAAATTTACAATATTTTTAAAAATAACCAATTGATTAGATTGATCATAAGTCATATATAGAATCAATTTATCATTAAAATTTAATATTATATTAATTTTTCTTATAAAATAATGATGATATTAGTTAGAAGGGTACTAAAGTGTAAAAAAATGTAAAACACATGGTACTTAAAACCCAAAAAAAAAAAACACAGGACTAATTTTGTCAAAAGGCAAAACCACAGGGACCAAAATTGTACTTATTCCTATATAAAAACCATGGTGATTTTAAGGTCAAATGACTAAAACAATATTACTGTGATGAGAAATGCTTATGACAATTATCTATGTAGCATTCTCATAATGGGTTGATCTAGTACATCATTTCTCAAATAAGTACCTATGAGTTGACTTAATATCTCATATACATCATCAATCAACATCATACTAGCCTTAATTCATTAATAATGACTGACTAGGGATAATTCAAAGTAGAACTCATGTTTCATCTAAGGGTTTTATTATCAAGTCACATAATTGATGACCGTAGAAAGAATTGACTATTCAAGGAATTTATTATAACATAAAATAATATTGAAAATGTCTCTTTATTAATAGAATCAACATATGACAAAGTCAAAATATGGTTGTACATGATTGACCTAGTGCATATCACTAACAGGGCAACCAATAAATTGGTAGAGCTAGTAAGAAGGAACGAGACATGCTCGGCCTTGTCAGGAGGAGGGGTGGACTTTATGTTCATAGAAATGTAAGGACTGTAACTTACATGTTCCTTCTTAAAAGACAGATTATACCCTATCAGATCGAGGCTCAAATCGGGCATGCCATACTAGGGGGTCTTTGATCTAACTAGTATGTTTTTAGCCCATAAAATCATGTTATTAAGTCGATTAAACCGAGGTGGATTGCCCTTTTTAGAGGTAGGGATTGAAAGGAATCGATTATGCTACTTAGGTCATAGAGACTTGTGTAGTGAGCACAAACCTAAGTAGAGTAAATTTTAAAAATTTACTTTCTCATAACCCTTCATCACATGAAGAATTCCACTCCCATGAATCCATTTTGCATTTAAATACATAGCTAACAATACATCAACATGTATAAACAAAACTTAGGAAATCTTAATTGAGGAATACTTACAATTTCCTAAGTGTTTGATGTAGATCACAAGTAATCTACTACAATGGATTACTCTTGGTTCAACTCTAGAATCAATGCTAAACCACCCAAATGTTTGGCTGATACTTGAAACACCAAAGCCCTCCAATCACCTCCTTGCCTTTGATCAAGTGAAGATGCAAGTCCCTCTCAAAAGACCATTTGAAAACTTGCTCTAACTCAATCCCTTTAGCAAGAACTTAGAGTTTTGTGTGTTGTTTCTTTTTGGTATCTCAACCTTCAATTCACTACAACCTCCACTAACTTACTTGTGCTTGTCTTAACCTTAGAACTCTTCTAAGGATGTATATATATGGATATATTTGTGTAGAGAAATTAGGTTAAGTTAGACATACACATTTATCATCTCTTACACAACATCATTAGCATGCCACCTTGCATGCCACCTATGACATAGTTAAGAGTGTAAATGTGTAAATATCCCATTAGTGTCCAAAATAGATGTAGAGATTTTAATCACATCTCATGTATTAAGACTACATCCATTCTCTACACTTCCCACTAACTTAATCATCAATAAGCCCCATAAGTCAACAATATACACATAAGAGATATTTAATCTCTAATATGCCAAATATGACTTTATATATTGATAAATGGATTTGGGCTTAGTTATTGGGCCAACTCTTGAGCCAAGCCCAATCCATACATCAATTGGGTCTAGTTAATGGACTTGGGCCTTTTAGTTGGACCAACACTTGGATCAAGCTCATTCTATCAAACTAATAGGCCTTAGGTTGATGGGCCTTGGAGTTGAGCCAACATTTGGCCAGAGACCATTCCATCAAACTAATGGGCCTTGATTATGTTAATGGGCCTTGGATTAATCTTTGGGCCAAAACTCTTTTGGGCCTAGGCCCATATACCTTGGGCCATTAATCCAAGTCCATAAAGAAACAACACATATTATTTATTTAACACTTTAATTAATATCTCATATTAATCAAGTATTTAATAATTAAACTCTTGTTGAATTAGATTTCATGATATGCTAGAATCATTGCTCAAAGCATAAATCCAATTCCATTAATCTTAATTAATTGATTAAACTCTTTAATCAATAATTAAATTAATAAGGTGATATGGAAAAACTCTTTTAGGTGTGACTTACT
>CATIWK010194251.1:0-16530 GCA_949634005.1 Mallotus japonicus
TTTAATTAAATACTAATTTTAATTGGTTTGATCTTTCGACTCATTAAAGGTAACGACTAATATATAATGTCTCCAACCAACTTTTCAGCCTCCCTTTTTCCTAAGATCAAATCCTGAATTAATTTAGTTTATAAGTTGTGATTGTTGGACCAACGAGGTGTGGTAAAATCGGCCTAAGAACCTTCTCCCACTCAGGCCCATAACTAAAGATTTTTTTTTTTTTTTTTTTTTGAACAAAACTAAAGATTATTATGAGTTTAAATTCCGTCTTGTCAAAATGAGTTTATGATTTGAATTGTAAAGAAGTGAAAAATTGCCATTTTTTTTTAGCCTGTGTTACCTGATCTTGGCCTTTGTCAATGTTTCTCGATGAATATCAATCAACATTCAAGTGAATCAAATAAATAAATCTTGAAAGTTGAAACAAACAATACATATTTGGCAATACTACTCTACTACTACTACTACTACTTCTACTGACTGATGATCCTAACAACACATACAGTGAGTATACATTAATATAAATGATTCAGTTTCATAAAATCAGAGTTAGACAAATTTCTGGAATATGTACTGATAATGGATATAAATTTCAAAATAAAGAAATAAAAAGAATTTAACAACATACAAGCGTCACAATTGCTTCCGTAGAACTTGTTGATCACAATAGATTGGTACAGGAACACAATACCTTCATACCATCTTACCTTGGCCAGGCCTAACTGTTTCTTCCATGTCTAACTGCCACCTCAAGCACAAAGGATGTCTCAGGAAAAGATAAAAAAAAACACCTGATGAACACACTCATCTTCATGCTTATTTTTGTTCTTTTATCAGCATCTCCTGTTGTTTATACTCTTCGTATTGCTTCTTCGTCTCGCTACGCTGTCAGGGTCTTTGACGAGCAAACCCTGGCTGAATGATGTAATTGATGATGTGTGGTCCAAATAAGAACACATACCAGAAACATGGATAGGCAAGCTGCATCAGTTTCAGAAAAAAGAATCTCGTGTATAAAAGATAACATTTTTATTGTTTTCCACGGCCATGGATCTGGTCACTTCTTGTTTTTTCAGTTAGTTGTTACCATTATGTTTAAGTTATTGCATGCTTGAACTGGCTTATACATCGGTTCTATAGAAAATATAAGCAAAATAACGAAGGGGCATGAGGTCACTGTACCTGAAGAAGCATGGAGGGTGCTGCTGCAGGCTCTGAAATTACATGACTTTTGGTTTTTCTACCATTTTGTGTAGCCACAGATGGGCTATTAGCTGTTGTTATGTCCCAAAAGCTTCGTTTTTTTGCAGTTGGAACTGGTGATCGAAATCGGTGACTTGGGCTCTGCAATTCACCAATGTTTGATTCCTTCGGTTTCAAGCTAGCCCTGGTGACCACTCTTTTTGCTCCTGAAACTCCTTCAGATGGCTTTTCACTCTTTCGGGAAAGCTCCCGAATTTGATCATCTTTCTTTTTTAGCTGCAAAGCATGATCTTTCTTCATTCTCTCAATTTCTGCCTCTAATGCCTTGATATTACGCTGAAGCTTCTCTTTAACTGCATCATCTGCTCCTTTCTTCCTGAATTCTGGTGTGAAACAGTTTCCACCTAAAAAGGAAGGCCTGGTTTTTCTTTTTTCATTTGCCTGGGAATTAGTTGGCGGAGTCAGGAGGGAGGAAACTGATGAGGGTGTTGGGGAGGCATTTGCAGCCAGGGATTGCACTTGGAGGGTCAGTAGCTTCTGTTGCTGACGAGCTAATTGTACTCGCAATTCGCGATTCTCTTTTTGTAGTTCAAGTAATAGCTTGGCTTGATCAGCTTCGCGTTCTGGTAGCTGTTGTATTTCCTCATTTGCCTCACATGCCTGCAATCACAGAGAGCCGTTACATAACAGTCCCCTTGCTTTCATTACCATGATTCATTCTCTTAGTACTTGCAGAACAAAATCAATACTGCAGCAATGATTCCAGTGAATTAAATGAGTGTAAAAAGGATGAGAAGCTTAAAAAGCGACCTTGCTTCGGATCTCCTTGGCTCGATCAGCCCAATGCAGAGTGTTTTGTGTTTCACCAAATGAGAGATTGCTTGGACCGATATTTGCTATCATTACAGTGTTGCAAGCTCCTCCTAATGAATCCTTGAGAAGTTGAGTGAGCTTTGAGTTTCTGTAAGGTATATGCTTTTTACCCTCAACAAGAGCATTGATGCAGCTGCTTAGAGCAAGGAGTGACCGATTAATGTTGGCACCCTCAAGTGATCTAAGTGTTCTCTGATCAGTTGCTAGTGCTCTCTCTGACCCAGCAAGATCAATGAGTGATAGCTTCCCAACTCTATTGACAACATTCATGGAAGCATCCCTAACACGGTATTCAATAACAACCTGATAGGTGCATAACAATCTTTAAAAGAAGCAAAAGCAAAATCAAAAACAGAATGAAGAAACCATCTCATTAAATCATAAGATGCGGAGGAACGAATGATTACCTGCAGAATAGCATGTGATCTTGAAGAGGTCTCGTTGGCACGAGTAGGTTCAGTTGTTCGGTTTTGATTTCCTCTCTGAAGCAATGCCATTACCTACAACAACACATGAAAATTTCAAGTCTTTCTAATCAAAGCACCACAATTCAAAATTGTCATTTATGGATGTAGAAAAGTACTTCATCTGTGGAATAAGCTCTATACTGAGTAAGGCCTGCTGCTATAATTCCCTGTTACAGGGGAACAAATGTTAACCATATGATATATCAAATCAATAACAAACAAATTTGAACTGAAAATCCTTCAGGTCATCTTCACATATCTTAAAAAATCATGGGCAGACCTGTTTATCTTCTCGAAGCACCAGAGGCCTTCCTGGAGAGAGCAAATCTCTAACAGTTTCATTATAAACCTCAAGATATGAAAGGTGAACCACATGGTTACCATCACAACTTCTCTGTCTAATCTTGGTAAAAAGATCCTTAATGGCCAACACCATCACTCCAGGATTCTCCACTGTTCCAAGCATTGTATATGTTTTCCCAGCACCTGTGGCGCCATAGCAGAATACTGATCCATTCCTTCCTTGCAGCACTGCTTCCACAAGCTCTGCTGTCCTGAAAATTCAGCTCAATTTGTCACCCTTTTGGATTAAACAATAACTTTATATTAACAGAAAACACAAGCTGGTGGTAGTGAGATATGTGGCCACAAATACTATATTGGAATTCAAGGCAACAAGTAGCTACAGAATAGTAACATTTGATCTTCCGTTTCTCTTGCTTATAAATATTAGCAGAAATGGAAGTAAATCATGTTATGAAATAGTCTCATTCAATACATGAGTGTTGTCAAGTTTTAAGCAAACTACACATATCAAGTTATGTATAAGCAACAGTAGCAAGAACTGTAAATTTTCAAATATTTATGAGATTAAACCATAAATTAGCAGCACTTACGTGGTAGAGTATACTTCCTGTTGAGAAGTAGAATCTGGAAACGAAGCATCAAAGGTAAAATGCCGTCCCCGAAGCCTCTTCAACCTAAGATAATCATTCTCATGAGCGAACTCTGTCAAATAAACATCTTTTCTATTCACAATCCTAACACAACAGCGAAGACCAGCCTCCTTTTCCTTCTTGGACATTGGCCTAAGCCTAACAAACACTAAAATCCTACTTCCACCAGCATCATTTTTCTCTGAAATGGCCTCCAATTTTTCCACTTCCTGCACTTTTTTGTTCCCAAGAAACCCTCTTGGTTCTGTTTGTGGCCCTGAACTTCCCATTGAAAGCTTCCTTGCAACTGTATTCGAAACATTAGCCTTTCTTGAACATGTAGAGAACCCAATGACACGATCTGGACCCATTACAAAATTCTCCTTGGCATCATCAATAGGTGGTTCTGGCAGCACAAAAGTTCTTGTAACTACAGAATTAGGCTTTGCATTAGCATTAGGCAATGTAGGCACTGCAAGCATTGTATTCTCTCTCATTACATTATCTGGCTCTAAATTTTTACTTTCTTTAAAACCTTTCTCTCTTTTCTTGCAAGGACTAATAAGATCCACACTTGGATGTGTCAAGAATCGCTTCTCTTCGGGCTTAGGAGATTGGTTCCTAAGAGCTAAAGAAGCTTTCTTTTGCTGCTCATATAATAGAGTTAAAGCTTTCATCTTTTCTTTCAAGCCATGATGCGGGTTTCTCAACGGAACATTGTTATGGGTATCCTCTTGATCTGATCTAGTTCTTGTTCTTTGATCTGCGTTTGTTCCACTTTGCTCTTCATGGCTGTTGTTTTGGGACCTGGTTGACACTGGCATTCTGTAACTTTCTCGCTATCCAAACATGCCCAGATGGGTTTTCCTCTAACACAGTTCAAGAAACCACTCAAATTGCAAGAAAGTTCGGAAATTTTCTCGGAAAGTGGACGAAGTAATGAATTGTGAAACTAGGTTCCAGCTAAAAGCAAAAATTGCAACTTCTGTGAGTTCAACTGGGGTAGAATCTGAGCTATTGATTCGGAGGCAGATCCAACGGTTGGTAGTAAAGCCGGGAAGTCAGGTTTTGAAGTGAAGTGCTAGTGCCAGTACACTTCTTGCTTCTTTGCACTCTGCTAGAATTAAATTAGAGAGAAAAAATAATGGAGTGGAAATAGCAGAAACTGGAGGACTGTTGCGGCTAATATTTGAATTGTGGAATTTAAAAAATGATTGTTTGTAACGGTCAAAATGTTGTCAGCTCTGGAAGCTGTGGGCTCCAGATGCAATTTTTTTAATTATGTGAATAATTAAAGTGAAAAAAAATTCTTTTTCCAAAGCAAGCAATTGAAAAAGGTATGTTATGTAGTGGACATTAGGTGCATGATTTGTCCATGTGCAATTGTATTTTATAGCGTTAGATGGGTTAATAATCATAGGATTGTATGGTGATTTTTCATATCAAGTGGTTCTTAATGACTCATTAAGAAATGGGTTTGATTTGTGATTTGATTAAATAAGATGATCAAATGGTAATTAATAAATTGGATGTTGTTAGATCTTTGCTTTACTTTTACTTTAAAAAATTGGGTTGTATTCATTTGGGTAAATGATGACAAACATTAGATTTTTATGCTTTCATATATATATGTCTACCTCCGAATTCTTGGCCTGGTGGCCAAAGTTTGGGAGGGGTTGTGAGAGGTTAGGGGTTCAATCCCCCGCTCCCCCTCAACCTTCTCAACAAAATCCTTGGGGTCCATATGTCCCAAGGTACTTAAATGTTGAGTTTCCCGTCTAGGGCTGCCTAGTTTCAGCCACGGGGTTGGCTCCGTTTAGAAGTTGAGGGTATTAATCTTCCTCCACTTCCCTAATAAAAAAAAAATGTCTCACTTTTTTCCTCAAAAAGAAGAACAAATATTAATTATATTCATCTTAACATGTTAATTATACTCATATGAAATAAATTTTTAAAAAATAATACATTTTTTGATATATATTTTTTTTATTAAAAATATAAGTATTTTAGCCTCACTGAGAAAAAAAAACTTAAATTTATAAAGATTTAACATTTCATCTTCTAACCGATATGGGATATAGGATATTGGATACATTATTAAAACTTATGTACTTTTAGCCTCGACTAATTTGTGTCTAAGGAAAATACAAACAATGGTAGTGCGATGAAGTATGCATAAAGCTAGGATGTATGAATTATTGGATAATTAAGTTGAGATCATTTTAATTAATACCTAATGATGATACAATTGAAGAATAAGAATCACAAATTAATTAATTTTAGTGGCCTACTTGAATTTCATAGAATAGATTAAATGAGGCCAATTTATTGCTGCTAGTGCATTGATATCAAACACAATAAATCAGTGAGGACAATTTATTGCTTTGCCATTGCTGGCAAATTTAAAAAACATATTTTGATTTTTAATTTTCAAAGATTAATTAATTTTTATCTCCAACTTAGTAAGAGGTGAATCAAAATAATATATTCTACAACTCTATTGGATTCAGATTGTGTTAATCGATGTGATTTACAGAAATTAATCTATAATTCTATTTTTATTTTAAAAAATAAAAGTATCTTCAAATTAGTTAAAAATTAAATGTAAATTTTTAAAATATTAAATACTTTATTATTAAATAAAAACTTAACTTTTCTCCAAAATATAATAGTTCAACTATCACTTTTTTTAAAAAACATTTTAAACTGTAAAATTCATATCTTATCGTTATTTATTTATAAAATTAATTTTTATCTGATTAAAAATTATTAATTATCAAATAATTAATTAATAATTAAATCATTTATTTCCCTTTAAAACATAAAGAAAACAATTGAGTAGGATTAAATAACCACCTATATATAGTGTAAGTGGGATATATACATAATTATCCACGTTGGGGATGATTAAAAGTTATTTTTAGGACTGACTATAAACAATATGACTGCCTTCTACGCCGCCAAATGAAGTTGTTAACCCAAATTATGAGAATTTATGAATGTTTTTTGGAGTGGAGTATGCTATGCTATCATCATATATATATATATATATATATATATATATATATATATATCTAATTTATTCACTTACTTTCATTATAGCTTGCAAATCTATCTAATATATCATATTTTGAGGGATTCTTTTAATTTTTTTTCTAACAAAACTCTAATCACCTTTACATTTATATAAAGGGTAATATTTTATGTTGTGGGTTGTATTGTTAATAATGCCGCCATAATTTACAAAATTACTATTTTATTTCTTATTTTTATGAATATCAAAAAATTATAAAAGACAAATATTATTAAAAAAATTATCATTTTGCGGGCTGCTGCATATCCCACAACATATACCAACATTCTTATATATATAAATTAGATGATGCATTATATTGTGGCTAAAAAGTATAAAGTAGCTTTCTAGTGGTAAAAAAAAAAAAAAAAAAAAAAAAAAAAAAAAAGCTTTCTAGTGGTCTTACTTTTGTACTCTAAACCATATGCCAAACTAAAAAATCACATTTCATATGAAAATTCATAATTTTAAAAAACTTGAAACTAAAGTCTTTTTAATTATAAATATGATTTTATTGTTTCTAAATTAATAGAAATATGTTAACTGTCATTATTAGGAGAATCAAGCAGTTGAAAAAAAAAAACTCTTATTATAACTTATAATTATGATTTTTTATGTATATGTGAAATATTAATACACTTATAATATATGTGTCTCATTTTATTAGTCAAATTTTAAAAAAATTGGGTTATGTAGCGCAAATTTGACTGTCCAATAGATAAAAGTCACTTATCTTATACTTCTATGAGATTAAAAAAAAACAACTCTCAATAAATCAAAAATCATTTTTTTTTATGCTTCATAGTCACTCAAAACATGGGAAGCCATAGCAAGAAAACTAAAGAAAAAAAAAACCCTATTATAACAAAATAAAAGCACCACACTATACTAGCAACGAACATTGATGATTAAAGAAGATTAATCAAGCAACCCGCCCAAGAAAAGAGAAGCCAAGAAGATGATAATGGTTGATGAAATAGGTGCAATAATTTCACGATTGGCTCCATTATTTTTGGTGTTGGTACTGTTATTTTCTGTTTGATTTCCAGGCTGATTACTAGGAGGGCTTTCAATGTCCAAGACCTTGATGATCATCTTCTGCCCTCGCTCACAGTGCCCATTAACCCCACTTATGAAATAGAACAAACCAGATCTGTCTAATGTGAACACCGTGTCACCATTGTTGGAGAAGAATATGGGATGAGCTGATCTGCATTTCTTGTACTCTTCCTCCGTCACCTCCATAACTGAATCTTTCTCGTACTTGAAGTCTGGATACATAAACACGAAGCACAATCCTTACAAGTCGTGTTACTTTTAAAAAAATAAAGATAAAATAAAGTTTTGAGTTCAAAGTCTCTTTTAATTTATTAATATTATTAAATGTGATTCAGATAAATTTGATTTATACTACATATACATAATTAATTATTTACGGAAATTAGAGAGTGAATGGATCTATCGAGATCCGATATTAGTTGAGAAGAGTAAATTTTGACCCTTATTTATTTTGTACAGTTAAAAAATAACTATTTAAATTAGGAACCGATAATTAAAATGTTTAAAATCATACTAATGCTTAAGTTTAAGTTTTAGTTTCATATAAACTAAAATTAGCTAGTGATGCAATAATTAAACACAACGAAGAAAAAGATCAACAAAACATAGAATTAAAGAATGCGTAAAGATTGGAATAGAGAGGTACTCACGAAGGGTGTCATTAACTTTAAACCTATTTCTGGAAGCCCAAGCATTAAACATTGGATCATCTTTTTTAGGAAGAGCCCAGCCATTGTCTTCACCACCCACAGGGAATTGAGTTGAAGTGGCAAAGGGGATCAATAGAACAAAAGCAAAAAGAATCAAGAACAAGAAGGTTTTGCATGAACCACCCATTACCATTTTTTCCTTTTTGGCCTATTAACTTATGTGCTAATAGTTGCTTATGAGGAGAA
The DNA here is from genome assembly GCA_949634005.1 of Mallotus japonicus. Classification (NCBI taxonomy): domain Eukaryota; kingdom Viridiplantae; phylum Streptophyta; class Magnoliopsida; order Malpighiales; family Euphorbiaceae; genus Mallotus; species Mallotus japonicus. The sequence goes on from CATIWK010194251.1 coordinate 8,507, forward strand.
GTGACTACTGGTGATAATGAAGAAGATGATGATGATGTGAAAAGTTTATAAGGACGTGAAGATAGGTGAGTGGAGTCGTGGGTGGGTTCTGTTTGTGTTGACTTGGTGTATAACCGCATTTTTTTCAAAAGATAGCTTGGAATTGAACGTTTTGTGACTGAGCTGTTGAGTAAATTCAGGTGAAAGGATACGACCATATTGACATGTTTTTGAAGACTGTTTTTAATTTGTAGCTACCATCTGCGAAATGCATGCTTAATTAGTTTCTGCTGGCTATTACTAACGTTATTAATATCAATTTTTTTTTTGAGAATTATTAATATCAAATTAAATCTTACTTTTGTTTGCATTAAAAAAAAAATTTCCTAGTCTTGGTTTATTGCATCTAAAATAAAATATTAGAAATTAAAATAAGTAAATTTATTTTTTACCGGTGAAAGAATTTTAAAAGTGATATAAGTGTTAAAAAGTAAAAAATAGTATGAATGTTAGAAATATAAAACTTTAGGGACCAAAAGGAAATAATTTGTGTTAAAAAATTGATAGAAGGGTTTAAGACTTCAAATCCAAAAAGTTTAAGGGCCTAAATATATAAAATGAAACTTTAGGGGTCTAAAGCTAAAAAGCCAAAAAGTTTAGGGGTCTCAGAATGGATTTTGCTTTTTTTTTTTTTGCAATCAATTGTCAATTTTTTTTAAAAGAAAATTAAAATAATTTGTGGTGTTTTTATTTTGATATGTTATTTTTTGTTAAAAATATTTTTCAAGTTGTGTTGATCTTTTATCTTTTCTAATTTTAAATATTCATTGTTAGTGAAAACAATTAGGGAAAATTATTATTGTAGCTATATTATTAGTTAGAAAAAAATCTTATATTATTGATGTAATCTTTATTTTAATAAAACTTTAATTTAATAAAATATTTAAGTTTAGTTTTTTTTTTTTTTGTAGTTTTAACATAATGTATATTTTGGTAAAAAAAATTGTATATGTAACATCTAATTAAAATGACTTGTTTTTAATATGGCCATATGTGTCTTTTTTTTTTTTTAATTTTAACAAAAGTATAAATTATGCTACAAATACAAATAATATGTCAAATTATAATATTTTTGCCATATTGTAAAAGTTATAAATAAATTTATAAAAAAAATACGAATTATTATGATTTATGATACTATTTATGCTGCACTTGTAATATTGCAGAGGCAAAAATTGGTGTCTTATTAGAAATTGTGCTGTATACTTTTTTTTTTTTTTTTGCTTATTCAAATGATATATTTAATGAATAAGTTGCACAACAAAATATATATTTTTTTTAATAGAAGAAAACAATGGCATAATTCAGGAATTACAACATTGAATACTTGTTAATAGAGAAATTAAATACTGGCATGATACATTGTTGGTTAAAACTATAGTAATTTCAATAAAGCACAATATACTTCTAACAAATGGTACATCCATCCATGGGAATTTTTTGTTTTCTTTCCTTTTCCTTTTAGTTTTAGTCCAAACAATTCACAAGAAAATGTTAACATTACACAGAAAAAAACTAATTGATCCTTGTACTAGTATAAAAGCCCACCATAACCCACAAACACTATAACTTGAATGACCCAAAGATGCTTCAAGTAGAGAATTTTGACTAAAATTTCCTCCATGCTCATTTTTTGACTCCACATGAGAAATTCTTGTTTCTTGAAAACAAGGTTTTACACCAAAGGGAAAACCACTTGTTGATGATGATGATGATCTTGACTCCACCTTGTAACAAAGATTTGGATTGTTCCAAGCTCCAAATCTTCTTCCCATTCTTGCATAAAACCTTTCTGAAAATTCAAGAATTCCTGTAAAATTATTCCCATTAAGGTATAATGTTCCCATATTTGGCATATTTTCCAACCTTGGAGGGACACTACCTGAAAGATTGTTATATCTGAGTCCCAAAAACCTGAGTCTTCTCATTTCTGGTATAGAATCAGGAATTTTGCCTATCAACCCAGTATCAGAAAGATCCAAGATTTCCAGATTCTGCAAATTTTTCCATTCAATTCTCATTAAATCACCACCAATCTTGGGGTTGTTTGATATAGCCATCTCTTTCAAAGAAACCATTTCTTGAACTGACTGAACCAGACAACCTGAGAAATTATTAGCTCTCAAGTCCAGTAGAGTAAGATTCTTAAGCCTCCCAATCTCGTTTGGTAACTTGCCTTCTAGCTTGTTGTTACTCAAGTCGAGCTTTAACAATGAATTCAACCCCCCAATTGTCGATGGCAAAGAACCAGAAAGAAAATTCATACTTGAATCAAAGATCAGTAGCTCATACAATCCTCCAAAGCTCTCCGGAATCCGGCCCGTAAAATGGTTTCTGGCAAGCACTAGTCTCTTCAACTTGACCAAATTGCCTAACTCCATTGGTAGCTTGCCTGATAGACCATTTTCTAGTAGTACAAGTGACTGGAGCTCTTTGAGGCAGCTGCCTATAGCCAAAGGAATGGTTCCAATAAGGCCAGGATTTGACCTGAACTCTAAAGATTCTAAGGACTCTGAAAATTTTTCCCAGTTTGAAGTGGGGATTGTTGTGGGGTTATGGGTAGGTGAAAAAAAGCAATTGAAGAATGAAAGAGATTTTAGGTACTTGAGCTTGAACAAATGGTGGGTGAATTTTGCATTATGTGCACATTTTAGTGAGTTATCCAGTTCTGATCCAATGTTGATACTGCTAACATACCATAAACCATCGAACAGATCACAAGAAACTCCCTGTGCATTTGTTTTAAATCAAAACTACATGTCAATATATACATGCATGCATGAAAGATTAAAGCTATGAGAGATCTACTTTCTTGTAAAGAACACTAAAAATGTTTTTAGTTGTGAGTCTTCACCTGTATTGGAGTCCATCCACATGGGTCAGGATAGAGATCTGAACCATTCCATGCCTCTCCAACAAAACCTTGAATTGCAGAGTAAAGCATTTCTTGTTCTTCCTTCTCCATTGGTGATATTGACGAGTCTGTAAATTGCCCTCTACAGAACTGCACCAACCATCCAGCAGCAAACAGAACTACAACACACAGCAGAAGAGGATCAACATGAACACACATTTTGATTCTTGAACCCTCCATGGCCAATCTAATCAAATATTATTGCAGCCCAAGAAAGTATAATTAACAGCACCACACCAGAAGCAAGATTTTCAATAGCAGCAAGCAAAGAACAAACACAAAAAGAAAAAAGAAAAATGGGTAGTTAATTTCCTTTAAAGGAGCAGACAGCGTAAAGAAAAAGAAAGAAGCAAGGATTGGGAGAAAACATGAAAGGGTTTATTAAAGCACACTACACTTCAAAGATATATATCAGTGAGAGGTCTCTTCTTCTATATATGTTTACTATTAATTGCTACTCAATAAATAAAGTACGTAGCTGTGTAGTGATAAAAGAAGCTACATGGAGCTTAGACAATGGACTGCACAGAGAAGATCAAAAAATAAAAATAAAAATAAAATAGGCCTTACAATGAGGAAGAGTACAGTAATCGCTAAACGCTTCTCGAGGCATGAAAAAAATGGAAAAATTATAACTGTATCCGTCGGTAACACTAATATATATGATCAAACTGGTGGCTTGCAGAGACGAAAAAGTTGGCTAATAAGGGAAAAGGATTTTAAATGTTGGTAGTTAAAACGTACCTATATACCGACAGATGAGGGGTTCAGTTAGTGGGGACTATTGGGGTTTAAGTGAAATCTTGAATTTTAACAGTGATATATAAAAATCATATTATAAAAAAGACAATGATACATGTTGCAAGTTACTATATTACTGTGCATCACAACCCGCGATAAATTATTTGTTTAGTTTCTTAAAAATTACTTGTTTAGTCCCTATAAAAAAAATTTTACATTTTCTTTCCTCCCCAATACAGAGGGATTATCTATTTAAGGAGGATTATTTTTGAGATTTCAAGATCCGCGTTTACTGTTTCTTGTTGCAAATTGCGACAAGAAACATTATCCTTATAAAAAATTTTATAAGCATTACAGCTCAAAATGTCACAGGCCGAGAAAAAATAAGAAAATATATTAGTCAAGTTTTTAAGAACAAATTTTATTATATAACCGTGCACAATACATACAAACTGCAACATGTATCATTATATATATATATATATATATATATACATTTTTAACCTCCTGAACTATAGCGGTTTTTTCTATTGAGTCTCTATCATTTTATTGCATTGCATTGAGCCTCTATACTATTATTTATATAGCTATTGAGTCCCAATTTGACAAATTCCATAGAAATGTATAAAAAATTTAGGGGCTCAATGTATTACATAAATAATAATATAGGAGCTCAATGTATACATAAATAATAGTATAAGAGCTCAATTTAATATAATAAAATGATAGGGGCTCAATAGAAAAAACCGCTATAATTCAGGGGCTTAAAAATGGTTTTTGTCTATATATATATATCTTAAAACACATTATATTAAAAATATAAAAGCGATAATGTTTAGTGTCGCGAGCTGTAGACGTCATTACTTGTGATATTTACTATTTTGCCTTTTTTTATAATTACATTATTAAAAGAAAGCAAAAAAATAAAAAAAAATTATTTACAGGCTATAAGTGTTTAAATCCTTGCACAACAGGTTCACCCGTGTGCATCTTAGGTTTTAGATAAAAAAATAAATTTCAATAAAAAATTAAAATTCAAAAAAAAATTAAAAGGAGCATAATGATTATTGTCACAAGTAATGACGACAATATAAATATTACTATTTACGACATGTATCATCATTCATAAAAAAAAAAGTTAAAATGTGTAATAAATTAGAATGAAATCATAAAAACAAAGTTCAAAGCCAAAATGATATGTTTGGTTTTTCTTTTTTTTTTTTACTATAAATCAAACAATTTTTTTTGATAATGTTACTTATTAGTACTCTATGTGTCACGACTGTTAATTATTAATATTAGTGGGGAATGAAGTATTACTTAATTAAGGGTGTGGAACCCATATATATGTGTTTCACCCATTAGATCGACCAAGGCTAAACTTTAATATTATTATGGATCGAACCAGAGACCTTAGGATGCTAAGATTTCACCATAGACCATCCGATTTAAAGGTCATTGGCATAAATCAAACACTTTAGGCCTCAATATATCTACATAATCATATAATGATAAAACCGACATAAATTTAATTGGCAGTTGTAATTAAGGGTAGTAGCTATATAGGTGTTCTTTTAATATTATTATTATTATTATTATTATTTGTTTGGATAGGGTTTGAATGTGATGATTTGGTTTGAACTAGCTATATTATAATTGGATTAGAATAGGGTGAAAAGTTAGCTAGCAATAAGCAATGTATTGAATTTTTGCATAGAAGAGGAAGAGGAAGAGGAAGAGGGAGCCGTTTATATGTGGCAAAAACTATTCAACTCCCTAAACTTTCAAATTTTATTATATGGAATCCTCAAACTTCAATTATATTATATTATGCTCTCATATTTTTATTTTTTACACATTAATGACTTCTTTTAAATATTTACTTCTTAAACTTTTCTTAAAAGATTAGAAAATATTTTTTATCATTTTAATACAGTTAAATAACAACTTACAAATATGTTATACGTTTATGTTTTACGTTTTTCATTAACTATTATGTTAAATTACTATTTAGATATATTATAGTTTAAAGGTGAAATACTTTTTAATTCAAATTAATAAAATTTATTATTTTATTGTTAATAGGAAAAATGTTTTGAATATAAACAAATATAGTGAAAGATTTATAATTTTTATTTGAAAATTTTGTTTTAAACATATTAAAAAATTAATAAAAATATTAATATTAAAAATATTTTCTATGTTTTTACAATGTTTGACGTGCTTTATAAAAATTGGCAAAATAGAAATGGGAAAAGGTGCATTAAATTAACTTATTATACCATCCGTCCATATAAATTGAGATATATATATATATCTATATTTGTCCTTTCAAATGCATGATAATGTGGTTATCATAATGGAGACATTGGAGTTGCCTAAGTATCACTTATTTTAGTGCATAATTGTAACATGGGGAAATTATATAAAAAAACCCAATCTTTGGGGGTATTTTTAAATAAAATCTTATCCAATTTTTTCATTCAAATATAACCACAACCTCTGAAATTTTATGAAAAAAATACTTTTTGGATTACTGTACTGGTAACAGGAGATGAAACCCTTTTTTTATGATCCATGGGGCCCACTTGGATGACTGTACTGGTAACAGAAGATGAAACCGATGCATTTGCCCCCAAATTGATATTTTCTCGCCTCCAATTGAGTGTTTCATTTTGGATTAGCAGACTGTTTAGAGACAGATAAAAGTGTAACTTAGTTATTACAACAAAAAACTCAGCATATTAGGTATATGAAATTTCAACTTAGCATACTAGATATATGAAATTTCAACAAAAAAACTCAGCATTATCAGTACAGTAATCCAAGAAATTCTTTTTTTCATAAAATTTCAAAGGTTGTGGTTATATTTGAAAGAAAAAATTGGATAAAATTTTATTTGAAAATACCCTCAAAGGTTTAATTTTTTTATTTAATATCCCCTTGTAACATTTATTGGCAAATATATAATTACTTTTTCAATTTTATTGACGTATAATGCAGGTATGAGATTCATAGAGATTAAGCATGAGATATTGAAGGAACATGATCTAAAAATATAAATTTTTAAATATAGACATAATTATTATTATGTGAAAAATAAATTCTTTTATGACCTAGAATTTATTTTTATGTATAACTGACTAAACTTGAAATTAAATTTTTATAATTATATATTATATAATTAAAAAATTACTGTAATAGAGGAACAAGACCAACTATTAGCATTTACTAGTTTGTAGAACAGTAGAAGGATAATTACCTTGATTAAATTAATGATCTTAAAAGAAGAAATAATAATAATAATAATAGAGTAGTGTTGCAGCACCTATATATATGTCTAAGTCCTGACACAAATCATAGGAACAACTTAGATTATACTCACATGCTGGAGCTATTAATAAATTAAACAGAACCTTTAATTTTTTTTTTTTAACTTTAATGTTTGTTTTGGACCACTCTAATACTACTACTATTATTACCACCACTGACCCTTTTGATTTAGCATGTCCTTTTTTTTTTTTTTTGAACAACCATAACTATTTCATTAAACAAGAAAGAAAATACATAAGGGCTCAAGGATAAAGGAATACAAATAAAGCCCACACCCAAACAAAGGTCCATGCCCCTCAATCTTCTTCTTCACAATTAAAACCCTAGTTTTCCTAAGGCATTTGAAGAGAAACGAAAACAGAAGCAGCAACTTAAACAACCATGGCTGCAGTAAGAGGTAGAGAAGCTCCAGCGTGAGTTGATGAAAACTCGACGACCCAACAACGGTCTTCAGAGTACCGTTAGTGTTGGTGAGCCAATAAGAGGTAGAGAGAGCAAGGATATAGCAAGAGATGTGAGCTTTGGCTTGTGAGCTTCCATTCTTTGATTGAGGATGTCTTCTTGTCACCAGCAAGAATACCCAAACAACATATCTATCACAAAAAGCTATCAAGAAGATATCACCCATATCACCCATATTAAGCATAAACTAAACAAGATTATTTATAAAACAACGAAATATGACAATTAAACTGAAGAAACTAAGGGATTTGGGTGGTTTTTTGTTAGAAACTAACAAAAAAACCCCCCAAATCCCAAAAACTCTATCAAGAAAAAAATAAACAGTAGCTATAGAAAACAGAGAGAGAAGAAGTTTCTCCACGTGGTTTACAGCTTTGGACTTTGCAAGTGCAACAGCATGTCCTTATTGTTTCTTTACTTTTGGGAGATTTTTATCAATGTCTAAAACATTAGTATTACCCTCACAATAATTTAAGTTCAAGTCCTACATTCAATTTTACCAAAAATTTATTTTATTTCCAAATAAATTTTATTT
>CATIWK010194329.1:0-20494 GCA_949634005.1 Mallotus japonicus
TTGTACAATTATTACAATAATTAATCAAAATTATACCTCTCAAGAACTAATTAATACACTAATTACATAGTGATTAAGAAATCACAAAGAACCTATAACAAATACGGTTAGTTTCATACTTGAAGTAAACGATTTATTTCAAAAATAATTAAAATCATATTTGCATGAAATTAGTCATGAATATTCATATAAGCATGGATCAGTCAATATAGCAAGTTTAGTATTATAACAATTACAAGCAATATTGAAAACCCCAGGCAGCATATACGGATAATATACGAAAAATATACTAAAATGAAGTAGAATCGTGCTGATTCTGACTAGGAGGCAATCGCCTCTATGAGAAGAGGCGGCGCCTCTCTGAAGAGCCATCGCCTCTTCAGTTGCTCATAGCAGCACAAGAATACCAAATTTCTTAAACTATAAGCAACTTAACTACTTATGCAAATTAACGTAAACCAGGGTCTTAACACTCAATAATTCACATATTCAGGCGATTATGCTTTAATATAACATCAAATAAATAACAAATGCTAAAAAAATAAACCAAGATTCAAACAATTTATGCTTTTGTGTGAAATAAAGATTTCAAGACTTAAAAGTGAGAATTCTCACTGATTGAAGAACGTTTGAAGCTCCTAACTCAGCCCTCAGAGCTTTTTTGATGATTTGAATGCAAGAGAACTCCTTCTCCTTCAAAGAATTAGACTCCTAAAGCTTGAAAATCCACTTTTCTCCTTCTTTTTCTTAGTTTTCTCTTTGTTTTTCCTTTTTCTTTTCTTCAGAACGTTTCTCTCCTTTCTCTCTTATTTCTTATCTCTGAATAATGACCAAGTCCTTTGAAAATATCAGGCTCTACCCATACTTAAGCCTCTCTCCTTTTCTCTCTTCAATTTTCCAAAAATCAAAGTTAATTCCCCACCTAGTATTTCTCATCATTGCTTCTCTCTTTTTCAACTCATTTTTGCCTTAAAAGTCTTCCTTTCACGTAAAAATATATAGAGTAGAGAAAATGGGGTAGATTTTTTATGTTAAATACAACAATAAATAGCATTTATTGCTGTAGGGGACAGGTGTGAAGAGGTGATGCCTCTTCAATGAGGTATCACCTCACCGATGCTTGGGGTTAAGAGGCACCGCCTCTTCGTTGAGGCGATAGCCTCTTCACCCAGGACTGACCTAAAAAACTTGGGGCCTAGGCTTGAAGGCTTAAAGGCTTAATGTTTTGAGGTTTCGGGCTAAGTATTTTAGGCCTGGTTTGAAGGTTTCGAGTTAGGTTCAAGCTTTTGAATCTATTCTAAGAAGATCTCAGAATCTTCTTGCATTCGAGATTCGGACTTTCTCATCACTGGACTTTCGTTGCGGGCCCAAACCAAGGGTGTCCACAGTTTGCCCCCTTGGTTTTTCAAAAAGCAGATTTATGAAATCAATTTTTTGGAAAAGCAACATGCATATAAATAGTGAGAACGACGTACCTGACCTGCAAGCTTCGCTTAGGCTGTCAGTTTTGGGAATTCAAACTTGAAAGGTCGAATTGTGACTTGAAAAGTGACCATAATCCTCGGATTTTTCTGGCTCAATCAGCCACTCATTATAAATTTGACATGATTTTCGAGCCTTTCTAACGTGAAACTTCACTCAATAAGAAGACAATGCAAGTCCCGAGTCTTTCTGACACAGAACTTGACTTGAAACGTAACTGTGATTCTCGGGTTTTCCTGGCCCTATCAGTTACTCATTATAAATTTGACGTAAATCTCGAGCATGGCTTGATCTTTACTCGGTAGAGGATGATGCGAGTCCCGAGCCTTTCTGACACAGATCTCGACTTTAAAATGTAACCGTGATCCTCCGGTTTTCCTGGCCCGATCAGTTACTCATTATAGGTTTATCTGTAAATCTCGAGCCTTTCTAACTTGAAACTAACTCAGTAGAGAAGATGCACTTTGGGGATACAACCCGACCAGACATTCCGTAAAATGTATACTTCGGGGATTCAAACCCGACCAGACGATTCTGAACTGCAGAATGCACTTCGAGGATATAACCGACCAGACACTCCGTAAAATGAGCACTTCGGGGATTCAAACTCGACCAAACGCTTCTCAAGTGCAGAATGCACTTCGGGGATACAACCCGACCAGACACTCCGTAAAATGTGCACTTTGGAGATTCAAACTCGACTAGACGCTTCTTATCAATGCGCACTTCGGGGATTCAAACCCGACCAAATGCTTCTCTTTAACCGATGCTTCGATTAGAACATTTCTATTCTTCAACATTAACCTCGGGATACACCCGGGAATTGGAGTAGTAAACCTTCGCCTTTTGGGAGAAAATTTTTATTTATTTATTTTTTATTTTTTATTTTTTTTGAAATAGGTTCCGCTGGGGATGCCTATTTAGTGGGCCATCTTTATTTAGCCAATGAGCTCTCCCCTTTTCAAGCGGGCCTATCTTACTTTCTTTTCCCTGTTCCCTTATTCACTGAAGGCCCATTTTCCTAAAAGCCCATTCCTCCTATCTTATATATAAAGAAAACTTTTCTTTTCTCTTTTTCACTTTCTCTTTCTCTCTTTTCCTTTTTTCTTCCTTTTCTTTTCTTCCTTCTCACACTTTCCACTTTTCTGACCATGGATGCCGCTCGGACTCCTGATGATCCTCAGTGGGATTTTGTGTCGCCTCCCCTAGAGCCTCTTTGGACTCTCGGTTTCTTGATTGGGGATGACATTCCTCTCACAACGAGTCTGGGCACCCATATCTGCGCTTTAGCCTGTAGAGAGGTTAGTACCCCAATTTTCTTGCTTTTCCTTGTTAAATATAATCAAGTTATGATTAATAAACATGCATTTATAACTTAGATCAAGAATGCAATTGATTAACTGAAAAAAATTTAAAAATTCTCAAAAAATTATTCGTGTTCTCTGTCTTGAAGAGGCATCGCCTCTTCGATGGGGCGATCGCCTTAACTCTTTGAAGAGATAAATTGCCTCTTCATGCAGGCGATTCAGTAAAGAGGCGATCGTCTCATTGCATAGAGACAATCGTCTCTTTGATGAGGCGATCGCCTCTTCTCATAGAGACGACGCCTCATCAACAGTCTTCTGCAAACTTTTTGTACTTTGTTCGAACAAAGTTTAACAATTAAACTCCCTGTTTGTTCGCAGCACGATGCCCACACATTCAAAGGTGCTGGGACCTTCAGCGGTGCTTGGGTTTGGTACGATGAGCTGACGGACGACATCAAGGACCGTATCCCGGATACTAGATTTGAGGATTTTATACTTTCGCTTCTGGACATTCAGGGCCGCACTGACTACCAGCCACTCCACTCTCTGATGGAGAGGTGGTTTGAGACTACACACACATTTCATCTCCCATTTGGCGAGCTGACTTTAGACCCAGTTTCCTTTGCGGCTATTACAGGGATTACGTGTACAGGCGATGCCGTCCCCTTCGATGCAAGCATTCATCAGATGGCCCCGGATCGGGTAACTTACATCAAGCTACTCCTCGATATGGTCCCGGATATGAAGGGGACTCATACGATCAAGGTGCACTATATCCGGACTTATTACATATGAGAGAGGGTAGCGGCTGCTACTTCTGATCGAGCGATTGACCAGGTGGTGAGGGCATTCTTGGTCTATCTTTTGGGGACCACCCTCTTTGCTGACACTGCAAGCTTGATTGATTTGATCTTCTTGATGCCGCTACGGGATCTGGATAGGGTATCTTCTTATGATTAGGGGAGCTGCACCTTAGCATACCTTTATCGGAGCATAGATGAGGTAGTACGGGGAGTTAGGCGATTCTGCGGTTTCTGGCACGCACTTATGGTGAGTATTCTTCTTTATTTCCAATTTTAATTGTTAATCACTGTGATCATCCATTGATAATTCTTATTTGTAGGTCTACGCTTTGGAGCTTGAGCTGATTAGCAGGATAGTCCGCGTTAGTGATGTTTGCTTCCCTGCTTTGCCTCGATGGGGTCCTAGCCAATCATGGAAGAAGCCTCTTGCTTGTGTTCATGTTCACCTTCACCGGGAGCGATTGAACTCCCTATCCTATGCTGAGGTACCTAAAAGAAAATAAAATAATATAATATTACTAACATCTCATAACTATGAAATTTCAATTACTTATTTGTTGTTCTCTTTTTACAGTTGATTCAGGATCTATGGGGTTCTCAGGATAGATGTCTCCAGGAGATAACTCGTTCGAGGGCATTATCTTTGAGATGAGTGCTTCTTCATGGCCCCCACTACCAAGTGTGGTATCTTGGCGAGAGGATATTGTATTGGGGAGGTGGTCCACGTGCTCGATGCATCCCTGCATCGCCTCCTAGGGATATGTTTTGGACACACCTACTAGAGGGCGAGGAGCTAGCTAGAGCAGTCACAGGTGAGCCTACTGAGGCCCATACAATGAGGAGCAAGGTTTGTTACCTCGACTTTGTTCGAGCCAGCCTACTGCAGCAGGTGCCTCTTTCAACTGCTACTACTTCTGCTCAGGTACTTTCTTAGCTACATTTTTTTTTTGTATCTTCTTTTAAATCATGTATTGATCCCACTTTCATTTACAAGTGGCAGCCACAGGCCCTAGACCCAGAGCTAGGCCCCCAGCTCGCGAGAGACCACTCCAGCGTCCTTGTCCTGATAGTGGAGTAGGTACCTCAGCTGGGGTACAAGCCAGTAATGATCCTTCCAGTTCGGGCTCGCGGGTGGCTGTTGGTTGTCTGACTTATTGACTCATTCACCTGAGCCTCTAGCTCGCTACTAGGTGCCCCCGGGGGACTTGCCTCTCGAGTTCCTGACATTAGACGAGGATCTGGTGCCATCACACACTCTCGGTGCTACTCATGTAAATTTCTTTCTTTCCTGTCTCAAAATTCATCTTTATAAGACATTAGTACTAACCGATAATTTAATCTTACAGATCCCTCTGGACCAAGGAGTATATATGTACCGCTTGATTGAGGCATAGTGAGATCACCTAATGACCGTCACCCAGCTGTGGAAGGTAAAGCTTTTACCTATTTCTATATGTATACATGCTTACATGATTGCTTACTTCATATCATATGTATTCAGGATCATGATGTAGTCAGCCAAGCAAGGATCACAGCCCTCCAGCACCAGGTTGCAGCTCTTCAGATTGAGGAGGAGGATGACGACTATAATGACAGGGATGATCCTGCTGCTGATCCTGCAGACGAGGGAGGTGATGAGCCTGGAGATAATAAGTAGATGATTACTCCATGTCTGCTAGCATAGGGTTACTTGTTTTGATCTGACTTGTCATTCTTGGAGGAACTTTTACTGTTTTACTGAACAAATGTTAAAAACTTAGACACTTCCTTCCTTTAACTACATTTCAAATTTATCAAAGGAAATTTTTATTACCCAGCTTCTTTTCTAAGAATTGGATCATAGAGGTATAATACAGGTTCTCCTCTCATGAATGTAGTAAAAACATATGTTTCCTACTGTTGAAAACACGTTGTCTCTTCATAGAGGCGTCGCCTCTTTGTGAAGAGGTGATAGGTAATCGCCTCTACACAAAGAGGCGTCGCCTCTTCGTAGAGGCGATCGCCTCCTGAGTAGCAATCTGTAGTCATAAAAAAACCCCCAAATCTCCTTTCAAATCCCTAACCATCCTATTTCCTAGTTTTCTGCACTTTCTCACTCTAAATTGCATTCCAAACTCTCAATATGACTGAAAGAAACTTGAAACAACTACAATCCATCCTAAAAACCTTGGATGGTGAATCTTGGGCCAAGTTAGAGCTGTTCCATCTATCCATTTTCTGATCTATGCACGCTAGGAGGATCAATTTCTCATTTTTGCACGTTCTTGCTCAGTTTTGGGATCCTCAGAAACACGTCTTCAAGTTCAACATGGTAGAGTTATGCCCCCTGCCCGAGGAATTCTAGGCTATTCTGGGTTGTCAACTGGATTCTACTTGTCAAATTGTGATCCCTCCTCTCGAAATCCTGGATGTTCATTCTATTCAACTTCAGATGGCCAGGATGTTTAATCTTACTCCTCAATTCTCTCTCTATCATATTTTTAATACTGAGATCTTGATCAATACTTTTTTAGAAGTAGTAGTGGCCGTAGATAACAAAGAAATGCACTGGTCCCGGATAATAACTCTATGCCTCTATGCTCAATTCCTACTTATATCTCTTTCAGGCAACTGCGACCCAAAGATTCTTCACATCCTCGACTAAGTAGAAGCGGGTTTCAATCCTTTTCCACTTATCCTAGCCGAAACAATCATTGGGCTAGACAACTTTGCAGAAACAAGACGATTCTCTAGAAGTCCTTTATTACTGGAGGTTAGTTCTCTTCCATCTTTTCTTCATTTATTCCTCATTCTGCCATTTTTGCTCATTTTTCATCGTCTGCAATCATAATCTGCATAGGCATAGTTTCACAAGAAACTGAGATTGCTAGAACCTCCTAAGGATATTGCATATTATAGAGCTAAACACTATCGCACCCGGTAACTTCATCCTATTCCGGAAGACATTCGGAATTGGCTGGCCACTTTCCCTGATACTCTGATTCAGTGGATGTGCCTGTGGTGGAGACTACGGCATGTAACCATCCGGTCTTATACTTATTGTGTTCCGGTGGTTAGTCTGTATTTTGCTACCTTCTATAATCCTGCAAGGCTTTGTAGGCAGTATAGATAGAAATAGTTTATTCCAGAGCTTGTTCATGAGTTTGAGCCTGGGCCTCTCACTCAAAACTTTCTGGATAACCTGACCGCAACTTGGCCTTGGTGGATCATTTAGAGGAACATCGACTACAATGAAGATCCATCCACTGACAACCAATACAAAGCATGGGTTCAAATGCAATAAATAGAAAAAGATGATTTCATTATCAGCAGAAGAATAAGGTCATTGCAAGCATCGAATGCTCAGGGTTTTCAAAAGAAAAGAAGACAAGATTAGTTATGTAATTTAGCCTTTATCTGCTTTTTGTGTTGAATGAAATTTCCTTTTTAGTTAAGCAGTGTGTAATAAGCATTTAATGCAGCGTTTGAGAATAACAAAGGCAATCCATTCCATTCAATTTAAGCACAAAGCGGGAATACATTTTGCTTCTTACATATCTCCTATCATTAGTTGGCTTGTCCTTGCAAGTTTTCCAACTAACTATTTTTCACTCTCTCTCTCCTTTTATCTGTCCTTAATTTTTATTTGGACTGTCTCTTTCAAGGTTTTCAACCCAGCAGGACTTTTAATTTTTTATTTTTTCTGTCTCTAACTTTTGCCTAGGCAGCCTCTTTGTGAGGTTTTCTCCCTAGCGAGACTTCACAGAAAGTATTTCTTCAGCTTGTTAAGGTTGATGGGCTCTCTGAATTCGTTTCTTTCTAGGTCAGATATGATAGCAGCGCCCTTGGATAACAGTCTCTTCACCAGATACGGCCCTTCCCAGTTCGGCTTGAACTTCCCTCGTGGATCTGTCATGTTTGGCCTAGTCAACTTCAAAACTAAGTCACCCTCTTTAATCTTTCTCGGCTTAACTTTCTTGTTGTAAGCCAGAACTATTTATTTTTGGTACAACTGGGAGTGATATATACCTTTCAGTCTCTTTTCATCTAACAAGGTCAACTGCGCTAGCCGGCTCTCTACCCACTGATAATCAGGGATCTTCGACCCTAGAAGGACTCTCAACAACTGGATCTTAACTTCTACCGGTAACACTGCTTCACATCCGTATACTAAAGAGTACGGAGTAGCTCCAGTTGACGTTCTTGTAGTGGTTCTGTATCCCTATAATGTGAACTGCAGGTAATAAGCCCAATCTTTGTAATTTTCTAGCTTTTTGGCCAAAATCCTCTTCACATTTTTGTTTGCAACTTCCACAGCTCCATTAGCTTAAGGTCGATACGGAGATGGCCTATGATGCTCAATCTTATATTCTTTTAGCAAAATAGTTATTTCTGTTCGAAACTGAACACCGTTATCGGTGACTACATAATGAGGCAGCCCGTATCTGCAGATTATGTTCTTTTCAATGAACCTTGCCATCTGCTTTGATCCAACAGTGACGTAAGACTCTGCTTCAACCCATTTGGAAAAGTAGTCAATGGCCACCATTATATAGCGATGACCGTTCGATGCTTTCGGCCTTACCTCTCCTATGATGTTAATTCCTCATGCTATAAATGGCCATGGAGAGGTCAATCCCTGAAGTTCCATGGATGGTAGATAACTGACATCACCATATGCCTGACAGTTATGACATTTCCTCATGAATTTTACGTAATCTGTTTCCATTGTTAACCAAAATTAACCTTGACGCGCTATCTTTTTGGCTAAAACTATCCCATTTATATACGAACCATATACTCCTTCGTGGATTGCCTCCATAAGCTTTTGAGCTTCAGCTTTGTCAACACACCTCAGATGTACTCCCGTCGGTGACCTCTTATACAGCATTCCATCATGGCTGATGAATTGTCAAGACAACATCCTGAGAGACATCCTCTCTTTCCTATCAGCATCTTCGGGAAATTGCCCCATCTCTAAGTATTGCTGTAAATTATAGAACCATGACTTTTCTGTAGAATCAACCGGCATCACCCTTATTTCTTTATAACAAGGAATTCTGGACCTAATAAGAATGAGAGTTTTAACCACAGTCAGTTTCTCTCCTTTCTATGTCGAAGCTAAAGTGGCTAAAGCATCCGCCATCTGATTCTCTTCTCGTGGAAAATGCATAAATTTGCACTGAGTGAAAGACAACATGATGGTAGTTGAGTAATCCCAATACAATTTGAGTTTATCCTCTCTTACTTCCTACTGATTGGAGATCTGTTTCACCACTAGCATGGAATCCCCATATACCATAATCTCTTCTGCCCCCATGCTTCTGAGCGCTTCCAGACCATATATGCAAGCTTCGTACTCAGCCTAATTGTTGGTAGCTTTGAATTCTAATCTTTTCACCATCGGGATCATTTCTCCTTCTGGTGAGATCAAAATTACACAGACAACAGCTCCATCAAAGTACATTGTCCATGTCTGGACTTCTATTGCCCTTAGATGCTCATCCGGAAACTCTAATTCTCACTCCTGTTCATTATCAACTGGATTCTGAGCCAAGAAGTCTGCCACGGCTCTTCCTTTTATCACCTTCTTTGCTACATAGTCAATGTTGAACTCAGTAAGTAGAACTAGACATCGAGCTAATTTTCCTGTGAGGGATGGAGTCTACTGAAGATATCTTAGAGGATCATGCTTGGAGACTGCTTGAATCCTGTAAGATTGGAAATAGTGTCGAAGCTTCTTCGTTGCCCAAATCATAGCCAAACATGTCTTCTCTACGAGACTGTAGTTATACTCGTAGGGAAGAAGTTTCTTGCTCAAATAGTATACCGCGTGTTCGATCTTTCCGTTGTCTTCTTGGGCCAACATTGCACCCATTACTTCTTTCTCGATGGAAAGATAAAGGATTAACAATTTACCCGGCCTCGGCGGCTGTAAGACTGGAGGATTCATCAGGTAGCTCTTGATAGTTTCAAATCCTTGCTGACACTTTTCATCCCAGATGATCGGTTGATTCTTCTTTAGAAGCTTGAAAATTGGTTTGCAGATTATAGTCAGCTTGGCTATGAACCTACTGATGTACTGTAGTTGTCCGATGAACCCTCTGACTTCCTTCTCAATCTTTGGCACAGGCATTTCTCTGATAGCTTTGACTTTGTCGGGATCCACCTCTATGCCTTTCTGGCTAACGATGTTTCCTAGTAACTTTCCAGAAGTCAATCCAAAAACACATTTCTTTGGATTCAACCTGAGGTTGTACTTTTCAGCTCTGGCCAGAAACTTATCTAGAGCCTCAAAATATCCCTCACGCATTGGAGACTTCAGCATCATGTCATCCACATACACTTCTATCTCTTTGTGGGCCATGTCATGCAACAGAGTTGTAGCCATCCTCTGGTAAGTAGCTTCCGTATTCTTCAACCCGAATGGCATAACTGTATAGTAATAAATACCCCATTAAGTGGTGAATGAAGTTTTTAGCTTATCAATCACCGCCATCGTGATCTGGTTATACCCCGAGAAGCCATCCATAAACGAGTACATGACACTAAAAACTGTGCTGTCAACCAGGGTGTCGATATATGGCAAGGAAAAATCATCTTTAGGACAGGCTTTATTCAAATCCTTATAATCCACACACATTCTGACTCTTCCATCCTTCTTTGGAACTGGCATGATGTTCACCAACCACTGGGTGTCATCGACTACCTCCAAGAACTTCACCTTCAACTGCTTTTCAACCTCTTCCTTGATTAAGAGAGCCCATTCTGGCCTCAATCTCCTTTTCTTTTGCTTTATTGGTGCGATGTGAGGGTATATGGGAATTGTGTGCTCTACGATCTCTCTATCGATCCCTGTCATGTCCTCATAACCCCAAGCGAATACTTTCTTTCTTCTTTTAATTACTTCTTTTATTTTCTCTTTTTCATCAAGAGTTAAATCAGAAGCAAGAAGTATATTCTTTGGATTATCGCATGTGCCTAAATTAAATGATTCAATTTGCACCTAATTAATGTCAAACATATGCATGAAATGATCATCACACACAAATAACCATTTGGCAAAACATCACACAAGTAAGCAAACTCAGACTCTATTGCATTAACTTTCAAAAAGAAAAAGTCATCATTGTTAAACAGATTTGTCAGGGAAATATCTAAATCATCATAGAAAACATCTACAATGGAGTCAAAAATAAAAAAACTTAAAATTGAGCTCCTCCATATGGTCAGCAGTGGCTTTCAGCTCCGTTACAGAGAAGCCCTCTTCAAGCTTAGGGCATAACACTAGCTCCTCCACTATTGGCTCTTTCTTAGCAGCTTCACTGGTCCTATCCAATTCTTCGACAAAGATTTCAAAACTAGGAATCAACTTTTCAGCGATCATCAGTGGTTCTAGAGCTCCCTGATATGGATCGTAGGTGCTCTCGTTCACAAATGTCTCCCACAATGGCTTGACTACCAGTTCAGCTTTGGGTTTGTTCTTCCCCTTCTTCTTCCTCTCAGACTTTACTCCAGCCTTGCTCCCCTCTGCTGGCTCTTTTGTCTCAGGATATCCTATCCCATGCTTTAAGAATACTGGCTTGGTCTCAACAAACCTAGGTGGACTTTACTAATCCTTTCCCAACCTCATTCTGGGCACGAAGTTCTAATTCTTCATCATTCTCATGATTTTAGCACTGAGCTCATCTTCATATATCACGCAAACTTCGAAACTCGGACTCAAGGGGATCTCCTATGGAGTCATTTTCAATGTAGCAACTGCGGCCTCGGTCTTAACTGAAATTGTGACCACTTTCCCCTCATATGGGAATTTGATCTTCTGATGGACAATAGACGACACACATCCCAACGGATGAAACCATGGTCTTCCCAAGAGGATAGCAAAAGTCACAGGAATATCAATTACATGAAGGTTGACCCAAACCTCCATAGGTCCTGTCTTGACTAACGCACTGAAAGTTCCTTCAACAGGCCTCCTGGTATCGTTGTAACCCTTGATGACCACATCTGAGGATTTCAAATCAGCTACTGTAAGCCCCAACTTAGGCAAAATCTTCAAAGGGCAAACATTGATGGTAGAGTCATTATCGACCATCACACAGCCTGTAAGCTTCCCTTTGACCTCGGCTTTGTTGAATAAGGGTTTGATGTGATCTCTCCCTTCTAGTGGTAAATCATCATCCATGAACATCACAGTTCCTTAAGGACTTTCGGTTAATGAATTAACTAATTGTTCAGGGGTATGGGTTAAGGGCACCATCTTATGGTCCAGAGCCATTACTAGCGCCTCCCTATGGGCTTTGGAGTGCATCAACATCTCCCAAACGCTAGAGAGAATCTTTTCTACTCTCTTGGCTTCGTCACTCTCTTCAGCTTTCTCTTATTCTTTCAACTCTTCTTCTGATTCCTCCTTGGAGTCCTCTTTCCTCTCTTCAGACTCATCGGACTTGGATTCTTTCTTCTTAAGCTTCCCGACTGATTGAACCTTCTTCCCTCCCTCACTTCTCTATAAGTCAATTGGTTCCCCTTCTTCATCGGATGAACTCTAAATATCTAAGACATTCACATTGACATCCTCAGGTTCTCCCAGGTTCAAGTATTCTGGTTCCGGTTTTATTGGTGCAGGTGCAGCATCAACAAAAGAGTTTAAGACTTGCTTCTCAATCAGGCCGATGTTTATGGCAAGGATGGATTGATTTGGTGGTGGCATGCTTCGATAATTAGGTAAGGGGTTATTTCTTGTGTTTGGTTTTTTATTTTCGGGGTCAGTGATTTTGCCTACATCAATCAGCTCTTGGATTTCATGCTTTAAGCGAGTGTAATTTTCAGTATCATGGCCGATGGTTTGGTGATACTTGCAATAAAATTTAGGGTCAATATTTGGGAATGGAGGTCTTTGGGGTAAAGGTCGCAGTAGATTATTCTCGATCAATTTTTCCAAAACCTTGGAGAGAGGTCTCCCTAGATTAGAAAATCTTTTAGGTTGTTGAACCGCATTGATTTGCGCATTGCTACTTGATCCAATTCCACTGTTGGATCTGGTTCCCTTTCTACCTGAGGATCTCCCACTGAAAGACTTTCTTTCTTGCGCTAGATCTGATTCCTTCTACACCCCGAACCTGTACAGTTCTTCAAAATTTTAGATTCCCAGATCTTTCAACTTCTTGGAAAGCGGGAGACACACCCCTCCATTACTATCATAAGTTGGTCATTCTCTGAAGGTCGGTGCTTCATCTACGCTAGCTTGGCTCTCCATCTAATCAAGAAGTCAATAAAAGGCTCATTGAATTTTTACTTGATATTCTGTAAATCCCTCAACGACGCCTCCATCTGAATGTTGAGACTGTACTACTTAACAAATGCAGCACATAATTCTTCCCAATCAGCTTGGACATGAGATTCCAAGGAATAATACCATCTGATTGGTGCTTCCTCGAGAGACAGGGGAAATTGTTTGACAATCTGAGCCCTGTTCAAACTGGTGTTTCTCATGTGAGACGCATACTGCTTAAGATGCAAGTGGTGAATTTTTGAGGCAGTGGATCATCATCTTCTCCTAGACTCAGATCAGAGTAGTTCAATAGAGCATCTATTCCTTTCTCCTTCATCATTAACTGCATTTGGGCCATAGACTTAACAAGGTCCCTAGCCCAATCTGGTTTCTCTGGATTCTCTGTGGCACTTGTATTCACATCCTGTCTCGCTATGGGAGCTGTTAACAAAGTTTCTCGGTCATCTTCAATCTCGCACCTCCCTATATTCTCGGCATCAAGGTCGAAAGGATGTGGTGTAGATGCAGGTGCTGGTGCAGGTGCAGGTGGCTCTTGCCTAGCTGAGTTCATTTCTGCCATCATCTCTCGTATGATTGTTCTAGTTTGTTCAGCCATTTCTGCCTTTAACTGTTATGGATCAAAACTGGTTGATGTTGTTTCTTTCGACATTCTGACCAATCGACCGGTGTTGGAACGAGTCCAAGCGGATGACTGATTCAAATCTATATCTGCAATCACTCTTGATTAGAAACATACATGGTGTGTATGCATGTTATGCAAGCTCTCAAAAGAATAAATAAATATCCTATTTACACATAGCACGTAACATAGGATAAAACTCTTCAAACGACACTCCCACCCTTATTTCTCCCACACACGTATTCAATGGTGAGTTCCTTTTTCTAGGATTATTGGCCGGGTTTTAATTATCAACAGGGGATAACAAAATCGACATATGTAAGGAAACTCTAAAAAATGAAACAAACAAGTAACTAATCCTTTGAATAAAGTAAAAGTCCATTTGAATGGGCCTGGTGGGCATGAAAGGCCCATTTTGAACATGATCTATTTGCAAATGGGCTATAACAGGCTTGAAAGGCCCATTTTTCAACGTAGTCCACTTGTAAAATGGGCTTGGGCTTTATTGCAAGAATTGTTATATAGCATAATACACATGCATTTGGAAAATCTTAGTGGAAATTGCTAAGTCAATTACATAAGCTGAGTCGAGAGTAAAAAGTTATGGTTCCCACAACTATAGACCTCCATTATGTCTCCCTACTTAATGGTCAGTGCGACATGGATAAGTACGTGCTATGAGTGGTAATAGGCGATATTCCACCACCAGGTTTGAGTGAAACACAGGTAGCAAAGTATGGACTATTACCGGTTTATTTAGGGACTGATGTGCACATTGTGTGATCATGTGTAGTGAATGCGATAATATGCAAAGGAAATATTTTAATAACCAAGGATGATAATTTACAAAACACTAAAATCAGTTTCTCTATCCTCAATGGAGTCGTCACTATAGGCAGCGGGGTTTAGTGCGTGCCCAAGTGTTGGCAACCACGGCACTGTGCAAGCTCAGGGCCTGCTAGGAAATACAAAATGGACTTGGGGCCCCAAATTAGAGATGGAGTCGTCACTATGATGAAAACCGGGACACACTTATAGGAACTAGATTCCACGGAGGTACCCAGAAGTCGTCATCAGATATTGGGTTCAAAAACTGGGTATGGGCTTAGAATGCCCACCCAACCTTGCGGTTGGCCTTCGTTTGTGTTTTATACTTTATTACCTTTGATTATTAAATTATTTCCTTGTTACTGTTGGTTGCACAAGCTTCCAATTTTATAATTTTACCGACTTTGCACATTAATCTTATTTACTTGCTTATTACCTTGGTAACTAGACAAGTAATGGAATAAATATTACAACCATTCAGTCAAGACTAATGGGATAGGGATTAGGAATTACAATTCTTTGTACAATTATTACAATAATTAATCAAAATTCTACCTCTCAAGAACTAATTAATACACTAATTACATAGTGATTAAGAAATCACTAAGAACCTACAACAAATACGGTTAGTTTCGTACTTGATGTAAATGATTTATTTCAAAAATAATTAAAATCATATTTGCATGAAATTAGTCATGAATATTCATATAAGCATGGATCAATCAATATAGCAAGCTTAGTATTATAATAATTACATACAATATTGAAAACAACAGGCAGCATATACGGATAATATACGAAAAATATACTAAAAGTATACTGAAATGAAGTAGAATCGTGTTGATTCTGACTAGGAGGCGATCGCCTCTATGAGAAGGGGTGGCGCCTCTCTGAAGAGGCGTCGCCTCTTTAGCTGCTCACAGTAGCAAAAGAATACCAAATTTCTTAAACTATAAGCAACTTAACTACTTATGCAAATTAACGTAAACCAGGGTCTTAACACTCAATAATTCACATATTCAGGCGATCATGCTTCAATATAACATCAAATAAATAACAAATACTAAAAAAATAAACCAAGATTCAAACAATTTATGCTTTTGTATGAAATAAAGATTTCAAGACTTAAAAGTGAGAATTCTCACTGATTGAAGAACGTTTGAAACTCCTAACTCAGCCCTCAGAGCTTTTTTGATGATTTGAATGCAAGAGAACTCCTTCTCCTTCTCCTTCAAAGAATTAGACTCCTAAAGCTTAAAAATCCACTTTTCTCCTTCTTTTTCTTAGTTTTCTCTTTTTTTTTTTCCTTTTTCTTTGCTTCAAAACATTTCTCTCCTTTCTCTCTTGTTTCTTGTCTCTGAATAATGACCAAGTCCTCTGAAAATATCAGGCTCTACCCATACTTAAGTCTCTCTCCTTTTCTCTCTCTAATTTCCCAAAAATCAAAGTTAATTCCCCACCTAGTAATTCTCATCATTGCTTCTCTCTTTTCCAACTCATTTTTGCCTTAAAAGTCTTCATTTCACGCAAAATATGTAGAGTAGAGAAAATAGGGTAGGTTTTTTTGTGTTAAATGCAGCAATAAATAGCATTTATTGCTGCAGGGGATAGGTGTGAAGAAGCGACGCCGCTTCAATGAGGCGTCGCCTCTCCGATGCTTGGGGTTAAGAGGCGCCGCCTCTTCGTTGAGGCGATCGCCTCTTCACCCAGGACTGGCCTAAAAACTTAGGCCTGGGCCTGGGCTTGAAGGCTTAAAGGCTTAATGTTTTGAGGTTTCGGGTTAGGTATTTTGGGCCTGGTTTGAAGGTTTCGAGTTAGGTTCAAGCTTTCGAATCTATTCTAAGAAGATCTCGGACTCTTCTTGCATTCGAGATTCGAACTTTCACATCACTGGGCTTTCGTTGCGGGCCCAAACCGAGGGTGTCCACACATACTAACTAAAATTATGAAAATAGATTGTCGCCAATTTTCATCATTAAGAAATTGAAAAAATGCGTCGTATATTTATAATTTTTAACCTCTAATTTTATTTGTTAAATTCTTCAAATTTAATCTTGATAGTCAATATATATATAGTTTTATCATCGAAAGGAAGGTAAAAACAGAAGTCTTGACCTATTAATGTTTTAAAGAAAGTTATACTATTAAACTACTCAACTGCTCAACTTCAACTATTTTTTAAATATTAAAATGTGTCCTAAAATTTACAAAACAAAAACATGAAGTATTATTTATTTATTAAAATCTGAGATATTAAAGTCCTAATTAATCTTAAATGGATAATAGGATGCATCGTTTCATATATTGTATGAGTCAACAATTAGCTAGCTTGTTAATATTTTTCCATTTTTATTAATGATGTGGTGTAATAGTAGCTTTATCCCCATTAAATTTTGGATACAACCTTAAAAGCACTTCCCTTTTTTTTCTTTCAACTTCTTCAATTTGGAACAAGTTAGCAAATTGAGTCTTAACATTAATGGATCTTCCTTGTTAATTGAATCAACCCCATAAATGTCGACATTAAAAATAATTCTAATAAGCAATATATGTTAGTTGAAAGTTTGAATTCCTTTAAATAAAATTTTGAGTTTGCGTTTTATATATGGAGAAATAGATATCAAGAGAATTTTGCCCTCTTATTGGTTCATCCGGTTCGAACTCTAAAATAGTAAAAAACTCTTGTGGCTATCAGATGCCAAAAACATTAAATGAAAATAATAATAATAATTGAATTGACCCTTTTTTCTGATTCATTATTTTATTGATTTTTTTTAAAAAAAGAGTGATTTTCTTTTTCATATTATAGTCTAGATATTTCTATAAAAATTATGTTAAATTCTTTTTTTGAATGATTATAAATTATTTAAAATAAGGACTAAATTAAAATTAAGAATGATAAGCAAGGAATTTTAATTTAGTTGTTCATTGAATTTTATCATTAAACTATATTGTATATGAAAATTAAATAATTTTCACTTCATTAAGTTCTCTTAATTAATTTATTGGACTTTCATATTATTCAACTTGTTCAAGTTGTGGATAAAATTGAATCGAAAGTGCTTTTCATTTAATACCTAGTTGCAGTCAAGACAAATGAAGCTGAAGGTATTGCTACTGTTTTGGTTTGTTCTGCCGTATGATTGAATTGGATGTTGATGGTCATGATGGCAACTTTTAAATTTTTTTTTTTTATTTTTTTTGTCATAACTTTTAAATTTTTATTTTAATTTATTACACATTCTGAGTTTTAATTCTTATCTTTTAATTTTAATTTTTTTATTTTTCATACAAAAAAAATTTAAAAATAATCACCTATGTACTATCAATTGTCTTTGAACATATAAACATTTTTATTTAAAAATTTATGTATTTCAATTTTTTATATAAAAAAATATTCTTATTTCTTCTCCATTTTTTTTTTCAAAATAAAAAAATAAAGATGCTAGAAACTATTTAAATAAACTGAAAAATAAGTTGGCTGAGAAATTGGATGCAACAAAAGAAAAATATTTTTGTATGAGAGAAAGGGGACCTTGTATTTTTTTTAAAAAAAAATAGAAGAAAAAAAATTCACTCTTGCATCAGTCAAGAATTAAACTCTTAATCTTTTAATATTATAAAAAATTTATCATTTGACTAAATAATTTTCAGTTTACAATTTTGATGGAAAAAATATTTTTCTAAAAATAAAAAATATAATAGAATCACAACTTAAAATTGTATACTTTGCTCGCGAAACTTGATCAAGATGGCCAAGCTCTTAACATGGATATTGCGGAGATTTGGATTTGAATTCTCGCACCCTGTACCCTCCTCCCCATTATTGTATGGCATAAAAAAAAAAAAAAAAGAATTGGATGCTTCCATTTCCAGGGTGCATTCTTTATCCTAATAGTAGATTTCCCACTTCTAAAAGGTGTTCCCTTCCTAACCATGCTCAATATCTGCCAGTTATGGTTGCCCTTTTTAGGGTCTCATGAAACTATAATGAATTGTTAGAAAAGTGCAACACCAACATTTATTTAATGTTAACTCAAATAGTATCTTTTTTTTAAGTCACTTTAATTTAATAAAAATAAAGGTGAGAATCGATATGAAAATAAATTATTTTAAATTTTTGCATTTAATTTGCTAAAATTTATATCAGAATAATATATGTATTAAAAGTTTTTTTAATAAAATAATCCAAGTCATGAAATATAACCATTCAGCACCAAAGCATGTGTTAGAACTAAATAAAATAGTCGTGAATTGCAATTGATTTACTAATTTGGATTTAAATTATAATATCAAAAAGTTTAAAGTTGAGTAGTTTAGTGGTATGATTCTCTTCAAGATATTAATAGATTAAGAATTTAATTTTTATCTTTTGTCTCTGTTAATAAAAAAAATTATACAGAAATTATTCTCGCTTAGGTGAAAATATATATGTATTTTGTTAATTGTTTTGTAGTCTATTCTTTTATGGCTCTAGACCCTGGTCTTTACTCCCCACTAGTATGGATTGGTCAAATTTTACTGCTATTATGAAGATCAACACTAGCGGTGAGGGATATATATATATATATATATATATATATATATATATATATTTAATTAAATGGTAAGTGATAAAGAAATGAATTCAGTTTGGTATTAAAATCCAAGTGTTATATATATATAATTGAGAAGTGTGAAAAGGACATGACATGAGACCATAATGAGACAAGAGTAGTCCCATTTGAAGAGGTAATCACTGCACTGCTCCAATTTACATTACAATCAAACAAATTTTGATGGAATGGAACAATGCAAAAAGGTTGGTTTTGTGGTAGGGAAAAACTAAAAGGTTCTTTTCGTTCTTCCAATCTTAATTCTTGAAGATGGCAGCATCAAGTGTGAAACGTAACTTACAAAGAAGCCTGATATTATATCACCATCCCAACAACATCATATCCAATCTTGATGTCTCTTCTATTTTCATTGCTTTTCTCTCATTCCTTTTTTTCCTGAAAAAAACAACAAAAATACATTTAAAGTTCTGAATCGACACTCCACCACTGAAATACTAGCATCCAGGGTTGATTCCCTGATTAAAATATTGGCAGCTCAACTCTTGAAAAAAAATTTTAGCAAAAGTCTAATGAATCCTAGAGTCATCAGCTCTGCAGTCATCATTACAGAAGTTAAGTTGGCATTGGTTACACATGACAGTCCCACAAACAAACATTTAATTTGTGATTATCATGTTTTGAAAAACACCCTCATGCCATAATTTTAATATATAAATTTGTAGAAATTTGGAATGGTTGAGAAGAAGATAAGCGTTATTAACAACTACTGGATGAAGAATAATACAATTGTAACATTTGATGGTTGCAATTTTTATTATATTGGTTGTGTTGTTTTAGTATTCTACTTCATTAGAAGCTACTACTTTAGTATTTTGCATCAGCACACATATGTATTTTATGAAGATGTATTATTATTTTTGGTTGATTTTAAAAATTCAGATATATTTCGTATTAAGAGTTCCAATATAACAAGTTTTGTTAATATATTCATGCATGATTTTATTGAGCATGGTTAGGAAGGGAACACCTTTTCATAATGTCACCTTTAATTTTAGTTTCACCGGGAGCTCCCCAACCAAAATCCGGCCAATTTTGATGACGTGGCCACCAAAATTGCCACATCATATACCACATCAGCAGCCACGTCAGCAATTAAAAACAAAAGTAAAAAAAAAGTTATGTTACCATTTTGTAATAGAATACAAAGTTTTGGTACTATTCATAAAACTTACTTTATTATTAATAGTATAATTCTTAAGAAATTTATTTTATTTAATTATCAATTTTTCTAAATTAATTATAATTAAAAATAAAAATTTAAATTTAAATTAAATTATTATTATTATTATTATTATTATTATTTACATTTGAATTTTAATATTGCATTTCTTACTATTTAATATTAAATATTTTAATTTGCAATTTAATTTGATTTTTTATTTTAATTGAATTATTTTAAATTATAATTTTTTTTTGAAAAGATTTAAATTATAATTTTTAAACACAAAATATATTAATTTTTATCATATATTATTATACATATGTTACTTAATATATATTGCTTAATAATATAATGAAAATATATAATTAAGTTCACTACTATTTATTCATACATATATATTATT
>CATIWK010194353.1:0-10908 GCA_949634005.1 Mallotus japonicus
AATGTCCAAAAATGACCCTCATGTTTACTACAATTCTCATTTTGACACTTTATGTTTTTTATTTGGAACAAAATTAAATTTAATATTTCAACAATTTTATTTTTACTTTAAATTTGAAAAATAAATGATTTAAGTTTCAAATTTTAATTATTTTATAAAATTTAATGAAATTTGTTATTTCAATACATATAAACTAAGAAATAATTTAAACTAATTATTATATTTTAGTTTTTTTATATATCCCATCATTTTGTTAAAAAAATAATTATTTCAATATTTATTATTGATTTTAGTTGCCAATTTTTTACATTTTCCTATTATTCTGGCAATACAAAAAATAACTACATATTAAAATAAAATCATAGAGTATAAAAATACATAAATTTTAATTTATTTATTTATAATTAAAGTATAATATATGTGTTTAATACCACATAAAAATTATAATAAATATAAAAACTATTCAGCCATTTAGCATTAGATATAATTTATGCATTTATTATTCATATTTTAATTAATAATTTTAATTCAATTTTAAAAAAATTAAAAATTGACCCTCAAATAATTTATTCTTGAACTTTAAAAATAAAAATAAATTATTAAAATATGAAATTTATTTTTTTTCAGTTAAAAACATAAGGTGTCAAAATGAGATTTGGGGTAAACATCAGGGTATTTTTGGACATTGTCCCTTGGTTCTAATGGAAAAATTTAACGCCGTTAAATGTGGTGTTTAAATGCACCAAATTTAATAACTTTAGGGGTCATAATTGGACTTCGAAAAATATAAAGTGCCAAAGTGAGAATTGAGGTAAACATTAAGGTCATATTTGGACCTTTTCCCAAAGTTTTATATTTATTTCATTCTCTTAAAATTGCTTGAATACAATCAATATATGTAGGGTATTTATATTGCTACAATAAACTATAATAAGATAACAAGAAAAACTTTCAATTTTTTCTGTATACATACAATATTGTGTCACTAAAGCTGGTGCACGTTCAATTTACTTGAACCACACTTGAAGTCTGGCTGACTGACTGAATGAATTACATGCTCCGCTTGAGGAGATTCTAACTCGAGAATAACCTGTGCAATGGCAAGCAGAAACAGGAATTCAGAAGTAAAGCCCTTTTGTTAAAACTAGATTGACATAACTACTAAATATCTCATGCAGGTGGCGAGCCACTCTTGTTACTTCTATAATGTATATAATGTATAGCTAGTTTGCAGCCTTTGCATGCGGAATACTTCTTTGATCCTTTTCCCAGTGTATTTATTTAGTTTTTCTTACATCCTTCTATCTTCTATTTTGTACAATATAAGAGAGCTAAAAGGTGATGTCATGAATGGCTGCAATGGAAAATCATCTATTACTCTCTCCCCCCACAATGAATCAGTGGAGAGATTCAAATTTGAAGTTTTCAGAAATAGACTTAATAGAATTGGAGAAAGGAACATCTGAATTTTCAAATCGATCATCAAAGGTGGCCAATGTCTCCCATCAAACGGTAAATAAAGTTGACAATCCATTCATGATAGTCTAGAAATTGAAACTTAAGAGATAGTCTAGAAATTGAAACTTAAGAAATTCAGATACCAGTGAGTAATTGCATGACTAGCATAAATAAAATTTAGACCTGTAAACAATTGATATAAAATTACTATAAATCATGATACCTTTCACATTCAGACACACACAACACACAATCATATTAACTCTTTATTCTGTGCATATTACATATACAGAAGGTTAGGCATTTCATACCAGAACGTTTTCTCCATGTCGAAGGATCGGAGAAGGGACATAAAGGTTGCACTGTGGTCCAAATGACTGCAAAAGGATCCAGTCATAAAAGAAACTCAGCAGAAAAGATACATATAATAAGGATATGAAATTAAGCAACACAGTGAAGGTGAGCATTAATAGAAGAGAGAGGAAAAAAGGGACAATAAGAGAGCAAGAAGCATTATGTACCGGCCAGTATCTTCCTATGTTAAAATCATTTACAAAAGCTACTCCTTTGCCCCAACCGCTGAATGACATGAATGTATCTTTAACTTGGTCTTCCTTCTCAATAGAGAAATGCCCTGTATAGAATGTTGGTTCTTTTGAAACACTCTCTGCCAAGAGAAGATAGAAACTCATTGATTAATTGTCTTTTTCCCAATTTCCCATCTTGTTTATAATTAAAGACTCAACAAATGTCTTGAGCTTGGCAAATGTGATGGAGCAAGCATTCATGTGACTACAAAACAAAAGAACAACCCCGGAATTGACAATAGAAAATGATGCAAATAAGGGGAAATGATCACTACTCTATTTTGCAAAATATTGAGAACCTACTAGAGTTATTATCTAATTTTGTGTGGGCTGATGCTGCAAGGAATCTTGAATTTGCAGCTCGAATGATGGGATTGGTTTTTGGCACCTCATTCAGATTGTGAAGATGAAGTGAAATCATTTTCCACCCATTCAAAATACTCCCATCCAGATAAACAGATGACAAAATTCCCTGCAAAAGCGAGAAAAGACCAGCTGAAAATCAAAAACCAGTAGATAATCTTCAGCAATGCACTTCAGCAGCAAAATACTGAAAATATTCAAGTTAGCATTGAGAGAGAACTTATTTATAGTGATTCAAGCGACATTAGAAATAACCAAGCCATCAGGTAATCATAAAATCAACTTTCTGAGTTCTTGGCAAAAGAATTAGATTTACCTTCCTATCGAATATGTATTGCCCATAATTTACATGGCCCATGTTCTCAACCTATAAGAAAGGTAAACAACTCATTATAACTACAATGTAAATATTATTTTGCATCAAAACTAAAAGGACTAAAATAGACAAGAAAAAAAAATTGCAGCTTCGTTATTGGCATAGGTTGAAAGCAGGCTACATTATGATAAATGCTTTCAACTGCAATTCTTTTTACAGTTTTATTCAAGCCATAAAGTGTAAAAATATTCTCAAATAAAAGTATTTTAAGAAAAGGATGAGTACCAGAACAAATAAGCTGATGTTGGAGGTACATCTGGCATTAGGAAGGACAAGTTTTTTATTTGACCACCTTTCAATTGCACCAATATATGTTGGCCTTCGATCATTACTATCAGAAGGGCACAATGTAAACACTTGAACTCTGTCATGCACCTGTAATATGTGGATATTAATTTAGTAAAATTGCCTCATAGTTTTTGAACTGATAGTACATGGACCTGAAACTTAGCCTACATGCAAATAACATGCTCATTTGTAGCATTGATATGAAAGAATGTAAAACAGTTGATTACTGGAAATTTAACACAAACCACAAAGAAAACAGATCAATATTCAGATTAGTAAACCTAAAAATCATACATACCTCTGATATGGATAGAATACTTTCATCATCTTTGGAAGCATATTGCGTAACATATACTAGAAAGCCAAACATCTGAAAAACAAATAGCAAAACAAAGTAATAAGCAATCTTGGATCACTATGGACAGGACATTCATAAAAGTTTACGAGCAGCAAGACCAATGATAAACACCTGTCCCACAGATTCCATTGAGACTGGGTTTTTGGATTCAACCACATCAGCAGGATTTATCATATCAAGTAAATCAAATAAAAATGCTGTTTTCTGTAATTGAATAGGTCCATATCCTTTCTTGTCATTATTGGGAGGAACTGAAGGAAGAGATGTTGCACTATGAAGCCCTATAACCCTCCGCAGTGCTGAAGTAAAGATCCATAAAGATAATATTTGTTGAATACTCTTTATATTAGAAGAGCAATTTAAGAAACTATCATCAAGAAAAGAAAATTAGCAAAAATAAAGTGAAATAGTTCACTAGGAAGCCTTCCAAAGAATAAAAGTGCAAGGGTAGCATAAAACACAACACTGATAATTCAGAAATGTCAGGTTTCTTTTTGTGAGAAACTCATATCCACATTTTTTTAACTACTCCGCACATCAAAATTGACAAACCATTGAGCCACATTCTCACTGAGGGTCAAACATGCTAGTAAGAAACTAAAGCTTGTCACATGAACAACCATGAACAGCTCCCATTTATCTTTTATCAGGCCTTCATTATTGTCACCAATGAAGCAAGTTATAAACAAATTATATTTTTACAACTTTACAAACAGTAGTCAGAGCCTACAGCTGGTTAACAAGAGCATACATAGATCACATGACTTGAATCAAATCAATGGGTTATACTTTAACGCACCATTAAATTTTTCATTGTCCACATCACCGGATTCTCTAATTGGTGCATCCTGGAAAATAATTTTATATCAGTTTGGGGCATAGAGCTTATGAATTTACTGTAATATGCTCCAAAGCCCAGTTAGGAATGCCCTCACATAATCATAGGAAGTGAGATCTGGCTTGTAATCAGAGTCATTTGCACCAGTATTTGCTCCATTGTAAAATCCAAAGTTAGTTCCACCATGTGCCATCTAGACATTAGAACAAACCCGATTGTAGCATTACCATATATAGATCATTACTTAGTATTGACCTAAGTTTGGAATTTTAGAGCATACATAAAGCACAGCAGAACCATTTCGTGATAAGATATTTCCCAAGGCGGATGCTGTAAATTCAGCATCTGTCTGTGCAATCTTTTCTCCCCAGTGTGTTAACCAACCAGTATAAAACTCCCTGAAAATAACGAACACTATAAGGATAGAACACTAGCCAAAAGTTATGATCTATTAAACAAAGTACTTACGCAGAAAGTGGGGGTGATTTCCCTGGGGCATTGAACTCCTTCTGTAACTTGAATATAGGCCAAGGATCATCACCAGTTGTGAAATCAACAGCTGCATAGCATAGTGCATACAGGAGCTAAAGATGAAGCAAAATGCATTACACAAGCATTTTAATCATAATTATTCAGATCTTCAGTTTATCTTAAATTATCCACATTTTACATCAAAGTATCCGCATTTAGGCATGCGCAAAATCAATTGAAGCACAAAAGCAATTGATGTTTGTGGGAAAATCTATAAAAAATTTTGAAGAATAGGTCAATATATGGCCAACAAGAAATTCAGATTGACCTGAAAAGACAGCATCTCCACGAATAGTTCCTTTCTCAAGAGTTTCCCTAGTACCTCCATCTGTGGTATACCTATAATAATTAAACTTTCGTCAAGAATAGCATGATATGCCAAATTTTAATCTGAGAAAAGCAAGAGAAGCAACTTTGTATATCTTTTGCATGATACCATCCAATGTGGCACAAGAAGGAATCATGACTTACTTCTAAATGAGTTAATAAATGTATGAGGTAGGCACAAATCCAAGAGAATGCACATGCATATGATACAGAAGCTGCTCGCCAGAGATGGCCCTACCCTCCAGAGTTTATTTAGAGAGTGAAAAAGGTAACTATAATCATGAATTTGTAATTAAGTTTGCGAGTGCAATAAAGGTAGAGCCGGTGAAAGGTATTATGGACATTTAAACCAGCTGTGTGATAAGTGCTCTGTAATACACTCACATAAAATAAATGTAAGACTAAAGAAATAGGACATCTTACAAAATTATGCTATCCCCTAGATGTTCTCTGGCCAATTTGATCAGGTGATGAAGATAAGCTTTATCGTCTCCATATGAACCAAATTCATTTTCAATCTGTCAGCATAAGATTTTTCAATATTCTTTCATTAAAGAATATTTTGTATTAACAGTTTCAAAATATTGAACAAAATTTGATGATTAACCGAATATGTACTTTTCAACTCAAGAACTAATATACAAAGAATGGTCCTGTGGCTACAATCTTAGTAGACAATATTGTGCAAAACTAATAACATTTGATTCTATAGAGTCACAATTGGACAAGGGAATTGTGAAACCTCAATTCATTAGAACTATTATCTTCTCTTCATAGACTGAAGATGAAGGAAAAAGTCATAAAGTTTACCCGCTCATCCCTTGCCCTTATGAGAAAAGTGGATCTCTCCCAAATGATCTATAACAGCTTGACAAAGGCAACTCTTACAAAGCTTGACACACCAGGCTATCCTTGATGAGGTAAAAATTGGTTATCTTACAAATTTTCTTTTGAGGCTTATTATAATAAAATGCTAATGGAATCTTGACAAAACAGGCATTATAGTTTGGGCCTGTTTCAACAAATTCCTTCTTTAATTCAAAGAATAAAGCAACTTAATTTTGTTTTTTAGGTGCATTTGGGAGGCTCTAGCGATAATTTAGAAATGTATTTAAAGGAAGCTTCCAACAGTCTTTTTGCAAAAGCAATGGAGACTGTTTCCTTAGAAGCACTTTAAATCATAATGCCAAAGTGGCCCTTAGAAGTGAAGCCTCCAGCTTTGTTCAATCTATGAAAACAAAGTTTTCTTCTCTTAGAAATGACATTGTCCAGCTTCTGTACTCTGGAAATGGAGAAGCCAATATGATTGGCATCATCTTCCAATTTATAAACTGTTGGAAATTATATAAACACAAATAACAAATTAACATATTCACATACCTGAACCATTATAATAGGACCTCCATTGTTATAAAGTAAAGAAGCGACCTTTGGTAGTAGGACCCCCCACCATTTGTCAACCTATGACATACAAGTTCATAGCAATTTGTGAACTTTAAGCAAACAAAAGGAAAACAATTCAAGCTAGCAAAACATGCTTCACAAAGCAAATATTCAATCTTTAGAAGCAAAAGAGCAATCACTACTGAAGAAGGAGAGATCAAAGAAGGTTATAAATATCCTTCATATTCTCACTGAAGTAATCACATCAGAAGATAAAATAACTCCTGCATGTTTCATCCCCCCAAAAATCAGCTCAGCAATCAAACTTTAATTTGTATACAAACATAGAAAAAGTGTTCACCATGCCAATTTGGAATCTATACTAGATTACCAATGATGCCCAGCAGATCAATATTATGCACCATTTATATGCCATGCTATTCCTAATTTACAGAGAAAAAGGCCGCTGCAGAAACATACTAATTTAAGATAAGCAGGATCAGATGATCTCAGTCTGAGAGCTGGTTCTATAGCCAGCAACCAAGCAGGGAAACCTCCCAAATCCCATTCTGCAACAAATAAAACAATGCCAATCATTTCTTGAGAGCTATGTTTCTTCAAATAGACCAATAATGTATTTCATAACTCCTTAATTTGACAGTCAGAATAAACCTGCGCATATATAAGGCCCTGGTCGAAGCATAACAAGGAAGTCCAGCTTCTGACAGAGTTTGAGAAAGGAAAATAGATCGGCAATACCCTCAAAAACGAACTTGCCAGGTTGTGGTTCATGTAGATTCCAAGGAACATATGTTTGAATTGTATTCAAGCCCAGAGCCTTCGCTCTCAACAACCTATCTTCCCAGTACTTCACCAAAATAAATCAAACCCATCAGTTCAAATAATTAACAGCAAACAATAAAATAATTTAATTCAACATCATCCAAAAAAGAGACCTTTTTTCAAATAAACCAAGTGTAAGAAATTGAATTCTTGCAAAATCAAAGTCAATTGATCATTTCCCTTAAAATTTCTTGAAACCGCTTTTTTTTTCAAGAAAAAAAAAATTGACAGAATTAAAATTCCAGCAATAACACAAAATTGAACTAAATTCTAGAATGTTTGGAACGTTTTAAAAGAAATGCAAGAAATGAAATCAATTCTTTAAACTTCAAGAACAAAAAAAAAAAATTGAAGAAACGAAATCATGCAAAAAGATGCATTATTTTGCACGAAGTGAATTGAATTTGAATGTGCAATTGATGAATGTAGTATACTAATATGAACTAATTAAAAGCTCTAAAGCACTAATCATATGTAATTAATTTAGTTCACAACAAAACAAAATTGAAATATACCTGAGGAAGAATTCGAAAATAATGCAAGTCGCCACCAATTATCCTAAACGGCTTACCGTTTTTCCAAAACATATCATCTTCTATCTCAAAGCTTCTGCCATTTACCTAAAAACGCCATTTTTACGTCAACGACTGAAAAAAAAAAAACAACCAGAGGAATAAGCGTTTTTGAAAGATAAAGAACATTAGAGCGAAGACCTTTCTGTGGCGACGATGCGAGTGAGAGTGAGAGTGAGCGAACACTACTGGAACAAGAGCTCCAAAAGCTAGTAAAGAAACAATTACTGCTAAAAACAGCGTCGCTTTAGGGGCTCTCTTTCTCGTCGTAGCTGCCATTGTTATCCTATTAGTGTTCTTTTTAGCTCGGACAACAATTAAAACAGAATAGGCAATTAAAAAAAACAATTAAAACAGAATAGGAAATATGATTTAGAAATGGCAATTAAAAATCTAAATGTAAATGCTTTAATGATCCAAAACTTCTGGTAAAAGAATTTAGAATAAAGAATTTTAATTTATAAAAAAGAAGTTTCTGTTTTTTTTTTTTTTTACCAAAAAGAAGTTTCTGTTGAAATGAAGAAAAATATAAGAAAGAATTAAAGAAAATTGAAGTTGAGCAACGGTTTTAACATCTCTTTATGCATATATATATATATAACTAAAAATAACTTAAAAAAATAGTAAATTAATATAAACCATTGAAATATTAATGGTTGCTATATTTGGTTGCAACACTAAAAAAATAATAAATGAGTAGATAATATATTGAAAAATAAAAGGAAGGACAATAACTACGGAGAGAAGACATTGAAAAATGCATTGGAAAATATTTTTCCATCCTTAAAATAAAAAATCATTTTCTCTTATTTTAAAGTAATTTTTTTTACTGGTACATTATTTCTCTTTGACTTATTTTCCCTAGGTAATCTAAACACTGAAAATAAAAAAAATATATTTTTCGTAAAAATATTTTTCACAAAAAAATGGAGCTTAAATTTGTAAATTATTATAAACCATTAGTTTAAAATAGTAAATAAATATATTATAATTTATTATATGATGAATATATATAATAAATTATAATAATCCTCCTGAATCATTTAAAAAAATCTGAGCCTATAGTAATATAAATTTTTTTATTATCTTTTATTCCGTATCTATGTTTTCTTTTATATTAGTCGTGAATTCGAACAATATGAAAAAATATATATATTAGATAAATAATTTTGGTAAAATAAAAATTATACATAAATTAAAAATAAAAATATTGTAATTAATTTTATTTTGGTAATTTTTGTTGCCTTAACAGTTTAAATTATAATAACATTGATTGAAAGGTAAATTCTTATGATAATTAAAATATTAAGAAGTTTTTAATAAATAAAATTCAAAACTTTATATTTTTTTAAATCTTTTAAATCTTTTTTCTTTGGCAAAAATTACAATTGTTATACCATGGATCTCTGTCCATATTAGAATATGTACTACACACATGTGTGTGTGAATTAAAAAGGAAAACACCCCTTTTATTTTAATTAATGTTTCTGGTTTTTTTTTTTATTATTTAACTTGAGCAAAGGTTAATTTAACGTTAGGCTTTTTAAGCTTTTTTCCATGTTGGAGCTGCATTGATATCACTACCACTAGAACCAGAAGTGTGAAAACCACTGCAAGTGATATCAGAATCCATGCTGTCTTCTTTGGTAAGGAGTGTGAGCTCTTCCTGCTGCATGGAACTTCACCTTCAGGATTCTTAAAAGTCAACTTGAGATGTTTCAAGTGGGAAATATTGGCCAAGTTCTCAGGTATTTTGCCTTCTAATAAATTGTATGACAGATTCAAAAATATCTTTTATTCATATCTTTTATTAGTTTTTACCTGTAAATTTATTGACCTTTAAACCTGCAGATAGATTAATTTTCATCTGCATGTTCATTAATATTATCCTTTCATATTCATTTTTTATTTTAATTTCATTTTATAGCTACTATTAAAAATTATCTTGAATTCAATTTCTTTTTTCAAAAATCTCATTTTTTTCTATTTATCATTATTTTATATTAAATTTTATTTTCTTTTTTATTCTAATTATTTTTTAAAAATTTAT
Organism: Mallotus japonicus; assembly: GCA_949634005.1. Lineage (NCBI taxonomy): Eukaryota > Viridiplantae > Streptophyta > Magnoliopsida > Malpighiales > Euphorbiaceae > Mallotus > Mallotus japonicus. The sequence goes on from CATIWK010194353.1 coordinate 9,975, forward strand.
AGAAAAGAAAAAAGTATTTTTATTTATCAAATTTTTTCTTTTTATTTTATTAATTACAGTGATTGAATTCAATTTTTTTATTCATGATTTTAGTCAAAAATAAAAATTTTATTCATTAAAAATTATTTAATTTTTTATTTTTAATTATAAGAATACTTTTATTTATATTTTAGTTAAAAATTGTAAGTTCATTACTTAAATAATATAGATTCATAAGATAAAACAAATAGATTTATTAAATAAAAAAATTAAATAAATGAAATTGACATATTAAAATTTTTATGGACCTTCAAATAATAATAAATAAATCTCTATATTATAAATAATGAATTTATATGCACAAATTAATGAATATGAATATGAAGTTATAACTAAACAAATGTTTTAAGACAATTGTCCGGTCGATTCCGGCTTTTGATGTCATGACCACAACCACGTTGGTGACTCTGTTTCACACCAAAAACAAGAACAAAAGTGGACTTATGAAGTACAGAAACTGGCCAGTTTCAGCTACACCCACAAACAATGTATCTTCGTCTACCAAACAGAATCAAGAATCAGCGGTGCCATAGTTGATCACCGACATTCTTCTCTAGCTACCCGTGAAGCCACTTCTAAGTCTCTCATTGATGACCCAAAGTTTTGCAAAATGGCATATTTTGAGGTCCATGGAGACCAAAACTAATCAAAAGTTGATTCTTTCTGCTCACCTTGTCAATGATTTGTATCCTACTGAGATTTCAGCTGCAAATTTTGATGATGAAAAGGGTATTCATGGTGCATACAAACTTGTTAACCCACTTCAATCTGTAAGTGATCCTACTACAATATTGGGTTCTTATAGGTCTGATTCTTTTAATGGATGATAATGATCGTGATGATAAACTTGCTCTATAGAATTCATTCACACATAAAACGTAAAAAAAAAAAAAAA